>CM026386.1:98414779-98433769 GCA_014843695.1 Archivesica marissinica
TAACAATTTATATTGATAATTTCTCAGTTTAGTGTCAATCGTTGCTTTATATGCCATGCAGTAGATTATTTTCCATTTGAGATTGTCATCGCTGAATAATTGAGACCATTTTCGCTCAGAATTTCTACGTTCTATGTTCTTTAAATGTATCTGTGTTTGATATCATAGTTTATTTGGTTTCTTTACTACATTTATTTTTTCTAGCATGTTTTCCGGTCTTAGCCCAGTAATAATGTGTTGATTTGCACGTTTTAGGTATACTACCGATCAAAGAGTGGTATTTTAAGAAATCATTATTGTGTAAATTATACATTTGCTTAAGGTTTCCAAACGTGTAAAAATGGTTATGTCTAAAATTATATGGGTGATCAACATACTTTATTCCGTTAGTGTACCATTCCTGATTGAAAACTGGTTTTCCTGTTATTCTGATGTAAGAATTATTCCAAATAATGTGTCTAATAACTGTAGCATTATTATTTTCGTACATATGTTTTATTTTAAACAAGGAAATCAAGACGTCTTTTAGGAAAGGTTGTGTTTGGCATAATTTATTTATGTCTTTGAGTGATAAATTACATTCAAATAAGAAGTTTCCACCAAATTGTTTTAGATACTTATCATAAAAACATGTCCAAGAACCTGTGTTATTATTTGTTATCCTGTTGACCCAGCTTGCTTTAATTGTATGTAGAAATGCATGTATATCTGTTAATTTTATTCCTCCATTTTCATAGTCTTGAAAAAAGTATATTGCGTTTTATTTTATCTGGTTTTCCTTCCCAGTGGTTTGTGTGATTAATATCCGCTAGCACTTTTTCTGTTGGGTTTGGTAAATCAGTAAATAGATGGACCAATTTTGGGAGAGCAAATGTCTTTATTACTATCACTTTACCTAGAAGTGTCAGTTTACGATTTTGCCATTGTTTCAGACAGTTATAAAATTCTCGTCGTTTTGGTTCAAGATTTAGATACAAAGTCAGTTCTTTATTGTTGCTAAAATATATGCCAAGTGTCTTTGTTTTTTCAGATGTCTATAAACAATATTTCTGGTTGCAGTAAGATGTATTTGTATTTCGTAATGATCCAATTCTTAGTATTACAGAGTTAGATATATTTAGTTTTAGACCACTTATGATTCCAAATTCAGTAATTACATCTATTAAATGTTCAAATGAGCTTTTGTCCCCATTTAATATGTAGGATGCATCGTCAGCAAATAATGTTTGTTTTATTTCTTTATTATTTATGGTGATTCCTTTTATATCGTTATCAATAGTGATTTGATATGACAATAGTTCCATACATATGATAAATAGATAGGATGACAATGGACATACGCCGCACGACTCTTTGAATAGGTAAAGATTCTGTTAAATAACCATTGCTAATGATTATACTATTTATATTTTTATAAAACAGTTTTATCCAAGAAATGAAGGGGTCGCCAAAATTAAAATGATTGAGACATTTGTAGAGAAAATTATGGCTTAGGCTATCAAAGGCTTTTTCATGGTCTGAAAAGAATAGTAGGCCTGGAAGGTTGTGTTCGTTGATGCAGTCTATAGTTTCAAATATTAATCGTACGATTTAACCAATATATCGGTCCTTCATAAATCCAGTTTGATTGGTACTTATTATATGGGGTAATACATTTTTATCCGATTCGCAATAGCTTTGGTTGCAATCTTATAGTCAATGTTGAGTAAACTTATAGGCCGCCAGTTTGATAATATGTCTAATTGTTTACCAGGCTTGGGTAATAGAGTAATAATGCCTTGTTTCTGGAGATCTGTTAGTTCGCCATTAGAGTATGAATAGTTTATCGATTTCAAATAGTGTATTTTAATATCTTGCCAAAACGTTTTATAGAACTCACTTGTCAGACCGTCTGAGCCGGGGCTTTTATTGTTTTTCATATCATACAGAGATTGCCAGCATTCGTATTCGGTTAACAACCCATTACATTGTGTTGACTGTTCAGGTGTAAGCTTTGCGATAGGCCTGGAGAAAAATCTATATTGGGGCATCCGGCCTCTCGTATTTTGCATAGTGTTTTGTAGAACTTAACAAGTTCGTTTAAGATTTCTGATTGATTAATTATTTATTTGCCCTCCGAAGTTAATTTATGTATGTTTTTCTTTTCAGCATGTCGCTTTTCTAAATTAGCGAAATAGTTTGTGTTTATTCAGAACCTTCAACGTGTATTGCTTTCGCTCTTAACATTAAACCATTTACTTGTCTTTCGTATATTTCGCTCAACTCTTGCTGTTTTTTCTCAAATCAGAATTATATTGGTTGTTTTTGTTATCTGAGTTTATTAAAGTATTTTCAAGGGTAGTTATGTCTTTTATTAGCTCTATTTCCCTTTGGGCATTTGCCTTTTTTTAACGAAGAATATTTTATAGTCACTAGAATGATCTGTTTTAACTGCGGGCTGAATTTCGTAATTTGTTATTAAGTTATTGAGGTATTGGCTGTCAAGGAAATAGTCAAGTCTGCTAAAGATGGGTGGTTTGTATTTGAATGCCTTGTGTATTGTAGTTTTGCTGGGTTGTTTTGTCTCCATACGTCTATCAAATTAAACTGATTTAAAATATTATACAATATTTTCCTGCAGTTAACATGTGTACATTTTTGGCCGTTTTTCTTATCAATATCAACATCTAAGACAGTGTTGAAGTCTCCGACTATTACAACATTTTTATCATCATTCTCACGCATATATGTTTCAAGAGTGGAGAAGAAGTTACTATCATCAGTATTAGGTCCATATATATTTACGAGAGTGATTTCTTGTTCATTTACTATTATATCTAGGGATATTATGCGCCCTTTGACAATTTCAGTAAAATTTGAAGCCTTGTACGATTTATTCATGTTTAAAAGAATGGCCACTCCGGCACTATTTGAATTTATTCCACTAAAAAAGGCTTCACCATTCCAGTCAGATTTCCATGTATCCGTGCATTGAATTGTCGAATGTGTTTCTTGCAAAAAAACAAATGTTGTATCTTATTAGTTTCAACCATTCAAAGACCTTAAGGCGCTTTTTATCATTTCCAATGCCCCATACGTTAGTAGAACATGTTATAGACTCCATTGGCAAAATCGATGAATACATAAACAGACGAGTAAGCAGAAACGATCGTGTTATGTAGCCATCTGTATTGTCATATTGATTTTTTTAAAGAGGTCATTGGGTTTTACAGTATTAATATTCATTTGGGTTATAACATTTTTATATTTTGTATGGTGACGAGAGATATGGGATTTTCTTACTGCATTTATCAAAATGGAAACTGAATTTATATATACCTAATACGTATATACAATACGTTAGACTAGAATAAAAAAAGAAATAAAAGTGTACAATTATATATATACATAGATACACATAAGCATACATATACTCATGTACATATGTATACATATATATAAAAACATATACATACATATGCACACACACACACACACACACACATACATGCACACACACACACATACATGCACACACACACACACACACACACACACACACACACACACACACACACACACACACACACACACACACACACACACACACACACACACACACACACCACACACCACACACACACACACACACACACACACACACACACACACACACACACACACACACACACACACACACACACACACACACACACACACACACACACACACACACACACACACACACACACACACACACACACACACACACACACACACACACACACACACACACACACACACACACACACACACACACACACACACACACACACACACACACACACACACACACACACACACACACACACACACACACACACACACACACACACACACACACACACACACACACACACACACACACACACACACACACACACACACACACACACACACACACACACACACACACACACACACACACACACACACACACACACACACACACACACACACACACACACACACACACACACACACACACACACACACACACACACACACACACACACACACACACACACACACACACACACACACACACACACACACACACACACACACACACACACACACACACACACACACACACACACACACACACACACACACACACACACACACACACACACACACACACACACACACACACACACACACACACACACACACACACACACACACACACACACACACACACACACACACACACACACACACACACACACACACACACACACACACACACACACACACACACACACACACACACACACACACACACACACACACACACACACACACACACACACACACACACACACACACACACACACACACACACACACACACACACACACACACACACACACACACACACACACACACACACACACACACACACACACACACACACACACACACACACACACACACACACACACACACACACACACACACACACACACACACACACACACACACACACACACACACACACACACACACACACACACACACACACACACACACACACACACACACACACACACACACACACACACACACACACACACACACACACACACACACACACACACACACACACACACACACACACACACACACACACACACACACACACACACACACACACACACACACACACACACACACACACACACACACACACACACACACACACACACACACACACACACACACACACACACACACACACACACACACACACACACACACACACACACACACACACATACATACCCACATACATACATATACACAAAAGCATGCACATACATGCACACACACATACATACACACACATACATACACACACATACATACACACGCACGCACGCACGCACGCACGCACGAACATACATACCATACATACATACCATACATACCATACATACCATGCATACCATGCATACCATGCATACCATGCACACCATGCATGCACACCATACACACCATGCACACCATACATACCATACATACCATACATACCATACATACCATACCATACCATACAATGCATACCATACGTACCATACGTACCATACATACCATACATACCATACATACCATACGTACCATACATACCATACGTATCATACATACCATACGTACCATACATACCATACGTACCATACATACCATACATACCATACATACCATACATACCATACGTACCATACATACCATACGTACCATACATACCATACATACCATACGTACCATACGTACCATGCATACCATACATACATACCATACATACCATACGTACCATACATACCATACATACCATACGTACCATACATACCATACGTACCATACATACCATACATACCATACATACCATACGTACCATACATACCATACGTACCATACATACCATACATACATACCATACATACCATACGTACCATACATACCATACATACCATACGTACCATACATACCATACGTACCATACATACCATACATACCATACATACCATACGTACCATACATACCATACATACCATACATACCATACATACCATACATACCATACGTACCATACATACCATACATACCATACATACCATACATACCATACCATACATACCATACATACCATACATACCATACGTACCATACATACCATACATACCATACATACCATACCATACATACCATACGTACCATACATACCATACATACCATACATACCATACCATACATACCATACATACCATACGTACCATACATACCATACATACCATACATACCATACATACCATACCATACATACCATACATACCATACGTACCATACATACCATACATACCATACATACCATACATACCATACATACCATACATACCATACGTACCATACATACCATACATACCATACATACCATACATACCATACATACCATACGTAACATACATAGCATACATACCATACATACCATACATACCATACATACCATACATACCATACATACCATACATACCATACGTACCATACATACCATACATACCATACATACCATACATACCATACCATACGTACCATACGTACCATACATACCATACATACCATGCATACCATACATACAATGCGTACCATGCATACCATACATACCATGCATACCATGCATACCATGCACACCATGCACACCATGCACACCATGCACACCATGCACACCATGCACACCATGCACACCATACATACCATACGTACCATACGTACCATACATACCATACATACCATACATACCATGCATACCATGCATACCATGCACACCATGCATGCACACCATACATACCATGCACACCATACACACCATACATACCATACATACCATACATACCATGCATACCATGCATACCATGCATACCATGCACACCATGCATGCACACCATACACACCATGCATACCATGCACACCATGCACACCATGCACACCATATACCATACATACCATACATACCATACATACCATACATACCATGCATACCATACATACCATACATACCATACGTACCATACGTACCATACATACCATACATACCATGCGTACCATACATACCATACATACCATACGTACCATACGTACCATACATACCATACATACCATACATACCATACGTACCATACATACCATACATACCATGCATACCATACATACCATACATACCATACATACCATACATACCATACATACCATACATACCATACATACCATACGTACCATACATACCATACATACCATACATACCATACATACCATACATACCATACATACCATACATACCATACGTACCATACATACCATACATACCATACGTACCATACGTACCATACATACCATACATACCATACGTACCATACGTACCATACATACCATACATACCATACATACCATACGTACCATACATACCATACATACCATACGTACCATACGTACCATACGTACCATACATACCATACATACGATACGTACCATACGTACCATACATACCATACGTACCATACATACCATACATACCATACATACCATACATACCATACATACCATACATACCATACATACCATACATACCATACGTGCGTACGTGCGTACATACCATACATACCATACATACCATACGTGCGTACGTGCGTACGTGCGTACGTGCGTACGTACGTACGTACATACGTACATACATACATACGTATGGTGCATGTTTACGTACGTACGTATATATATATATATACATGCATATACATGTATATGCATACACAAATCCATGCATATGCATGCACACATCCATACACAGACACATACACACATATACATACATATACATACATGTACATACACACACACATGTATGAAGGCCGACTTTTTACAATAAATAGTTTTCATTCAACATTATGTTTCTGAGTCAGTGGCCTACGTCATGCGTGGTTAATTCGCATCAGAACGCCAAACTGTATTTTAATCGCCGATAAAGACAAGACAAATATGATGTAATATAATGTTATGCTTACAAAGGATGCTGTGCTAATCCACATCTTGGGGGACACACATTCTGTGTCTATGCTTTTATAAACACCTACTTGGGTGAGTTTCATTAAACATGCACCAACTATTGACCTCACGGAGACGACGTGCGGAACACATCCTCCAACCATGTTCATTTAATGTTACTGCCATAATTGGAGGTAGACGGTCACATTACTATAGTTTGTGTCCGGTCAATAGTTATCCAACCGCCTGAATATATTTAACTAAGTTGGTATTTTAACAATATGCATATGGCTTTGAACAACCATGTTGTTTCAATGTTACAATTGGAAACCTAAGTGTGCAAATGACTATTGTTCTAATCATTGGTTGGTGCATTGTTCATGTTTTCTGACGAGGTGCAGAGCGCAGATTTCACCCACACATATCAATATCTCACTATGAGGTTAACGTGCAGATCGAGCTCTGATCTGGATACTCTTATTTCACAACATCAGCACATGTGTTATGTAAGGATCTTCAGATATAGCCACAGTTGTCTTTTAATGTACATGTCGACAGTGTAATTTGTATTTCAGCATTTCCAGTAATAACACTTCCAAACGGCACGAGTGAGATGACTGCTTCATCTAAATTGGGTGAAAACGCAACAGTAGAAATAGAATATTACTCCAATGCAGGTGTACCTGATGTTAAATGTTTTAGAGTGTTGAATGGAACCACACATATAGAACATGAATGTGTTGTAGTATCTGTTCCGACTGTTGTTGACTTGCCAGTATTTGCACAAACTATTAAAGAAAATGGAACAAAAGCTAGCATATCAATTAGGATACTTTCTGAGGAATTCTTCGGATTATACAATGTCACCATCTCTAACGAGATCAACTCTACCTATTTACGATTAGAAATTGTTGCACAAGGTAAGATTAAATATATTACATTTTGTTACCTATGGAAACACTGTTGACGGTCAATGTATCACGTACTCTATGAAGCAAAAAGCAACATGTTCCCACTGTAAATATAAGATGTTGTCAACAGTTTCGATATTACACGTCAAGTAAATTCGTTGACTTGATGGGATCCCCCGCCGAATATGATCCTTTACAAGTCGGGACAGACAAACAAATAACGCTGAACCTATTTCGTGGATAATGATATGTGTAGGATTTTAAAATAAATAAAAGACGGCACAGGTGTATATTATTAAATAATGTTGAATCTCGTGTCAAATCAAGGACACTAACTCTGGTCGAATCGGCTGGCTATAACTCGCAATGGCGATATGTTGTATGAATTAAGTTGTATGACATTACGGTTATTTGGTGATAAGGGCAATGACTCTGGTTTCACTAATACAATTTGGGTCAGGCATGCAGGACAAAACCGCGCAATGATGATGCAATATTATTTTTAAGTTTGATGACATTCCATAGAGCGGTTATTATTCACTGTAATTGGTAACCAATTAATGACCCATATATAGTGTGTTATAAGCCCTATCCGGACAATGTATGGTGATGCATATTTATTTTCAGTTTCATGACATTCCATGAATGGGTTACTTAGTTAATGCCACATTATTGACTTATTAATCAATTCAATGACAATAACTCTTGTTTCACTATTTCAATGTACGTCATACTTACAGAACAACAATCTGGTGATGTAATGTTATATTAAGATTGATGACATTCCATAGATCGGTTACTTAGTTTTGGCCAATACATACCGCCTCTGAGAGTGCATAGGTATGCCACAAAACAATGCACAACTTTACATGAAATATCATGGAACCCGTTTGCTGGCTTACCTTTGAACTTATATTATGCTAATATATTTGGTTAGGCAGCAATGGCCCCCTTTGTTCGAAAGCACTACATATATGTATAAAGTATTTAGTTTCTTTTATTTCAGGACCTCCAAGTCCCCCATATGATATACAAATAGGCGATATTCAGCATACGACGGTCATGTTGTCTTGGAAACGAGGCTTCCACGGAGGCTTTGAACAAACATTTGTGATACAACTAAGCAGAGATAAGGTGAACTGGAGCAACATAGCATCGGTGAATGGTATGCTTGATACCAGCAATGAACCAATACCTAAGAAGCTAGATGGTCTCGATGATTCGACAACTTACTTTGTACGGATGTTTGCATATAACATAGAAGGAAATAGCAACTATACAGACTACCTCAACTATACCACCTTACCAATAGGTTTGTCCATTAAATATAACTGTGGCAATTGTAATACCATATCGTGACAGATACCCATCAACTCATTTAATGACATAACTATAATAGTCCATGTGTATAGTGGTGTTTTGTGGAAAATGCGGCTTATTTGTTTGTTTTGTGTGTTTAGAATCGTACCAACAGCTTAGGTCACATGCTATTATTGGTGAAGGAAGAACCCGGATGCCCTTCCGAGTACGTTTCCAGGCACCGACGGATATCTGGGTAGAACTACCGACCTACCACAAGCCAGCAAGATAGCGTCCTCACTTAAAATAATTCGTCACCCACACTGGAATTCGAACCTACTGCGGTATGGGACAAGTAATTTGAACTACTGCACAGTAGCCCCTGTGCCACGGAGGCCCCGTTATACTTTTTATGCTAAGTATCATTTAGAGTTAGCTTTAATGATGAAAAACATAAATGTCTAGAAACTCCCTCCATTTCTGAACATTATTGCAAAGACATTTTAGAGAGAAAAAATGTTTTTTTTATTACAATATAATGTATTGAAGATTTAATGATATAATATGTTGATGCTAATTTCCTGCATATATTTCAGAATCAAATGATCCACCTAACAGTGCTGCTGTAGTTGCTGCATTTGCCGCCGAGGTCACTACTTCTATGTTAGTTGTAGCGGTGGTAGTGGTTGTTGTTGTTATTTTGAAACGGAGAGGTTTCCTTACAAGTAAATCTTTTTCTGTAGCAGTTTTACAAATTAATAACAACAATCAGCCAGCTTGATTTTCTGTAAAAACTGACACAATTGTCAACAAAGTGTCAACTAACCCGATAATTAACGAGTACGACAACCTTGTTAGAAATGCAACAACCTATGTCCAATCTAACCCACCAATGCATTATTCCATTCACAGCATTCAGTAGAATGGTACTCATAAATCAATTGCCTATTTACACAGCCGATAACATAAATCTACATGGGTCAGTTTATTCAGCAAACCGCATGTACAGTGCACTCAGTGTCATAATTGGGATACATTTCTTACGCATTACAAGCCTGAAAAGTGGCTGTCATAATAGTTCACCTAAATAAGAGCACGATTTGCTATTGGTGTGTTTACTTATAGTTTTTACATAAAATGATACGTCTATGAAATATTAATATACAAATAAAGTGTATATATATATACTATATATAAAGTAATCTCATATTTACTTTGATTGTCAGCATATAGAAAATGGACTTCTGGTGTATGGGTGTTATGCATACCTTTATATATAATTACTATGTGGTATGTCTAAAATGTCACCTTGCCACAGAAATCACTGTTGATACTGTCAGTTATAAATAAAAACAACTTGTTTCATACAATAACATGCTAAATATATATGCTACTAATATAACATAGTTCACATTCCGGAATTCATGTGCGTTTAGTTTCTTCTATAACTATTTTGGTCAGTATTGGTGATTGTTTATATTGCTATAACCCATCATCTATATGTATCAAACTTTCAGAAACCAATAACAAAAGTGTTTTCAACATACAATAAGTATCACAGACTTCTGCAATAATTGGCCACTTTTCTGTTTACCGTGTGTCCGCAACTGAACACTGTTGAAATGCCTGTTCTAGGTGCAGTGTAGTAACGTTTCAGTTGTAATAACATTCCCGAATATCAATCAAATTAAACAATTGACAATACCGTCAACGTAACTCGACAGCAGGAAGTAGAGTATTTCAATGTTCAGGTGTAACCAATGGACATGTTAAATAAACAAACATAACATATTATCACTAATCGAAATCATATTATTGAACTAGAAATGAAATCTAGGAATATTTTAGAGTCAGAATCATGTGTATAGCTACCAATTGTGTAATCTATGTCCAGTAATATGTAACATATATTAATGGTTTATTTCAGAAAACTCAACGACAAAAACAGACGAAACCAGCAGGTAATTTTAATTGTTGTACTATATAGATTGTATAAATTAGGTTCCATACTAATATTAGAAGTTACAAAAGTAGCACCAAACTAGCTCGCATTTGCCTATTTCATACTGCTATATGCTATAACTATAAGAGTCACGACAAATATGCCGCTGTAATATATCAGCTGGCTTACAGAACCACCAATATAGTTCATGATTGCCAAAGTCGATACATCTGATACCATGTGTGTAGCCAATCGTTCTCTTCATCGCCACCATTTGTGGTTTAAACATATTTGACATTCATATTACATAAATTACAACAAATACTATGTACACAATAAATACAAGTGTATTGAAATGAAAGATAAAAGCTTATGTTGGATTTCTCTCCACGCCACCATGGCGGGAATATAAACTAGAACCAGGCACAATTTGATGTTCGATGCGGGTTATGATCTATAATCTAATAACCTCGTAATATATAACGTGACTGTTGATTTGTATATGCCGACAGACAACACCTGGATCGACGCAGTATCTTTATCGTGTTTAACTCTGTATTCTCGTAATAATTTAATACACATATTGTTCTATATACTTTTATTGTGAAACTTTGGTTTATGTGCATTGTTTTATGTAATGGAATATTGAGCATTAATGTTACAAACAAATGTAAAATAGTGAAACTAGTTCTCTTTCATCATTGTTAGTCCAGGTGAGACAAATAGCCAAGCAAACTGCCAAGCGTCTATTCAAATGCAGCCATATACGAACATATCACGGTAAGCTGTATTCATTATTCTAACACGACCCAGCTAATAACATACATACTTATAGAGTGAAATCTACTTCGGGTTATTCTGCGATATACCTACCTTGAACTATGCTGTGCGCACCGTGTTTTGGCTATTCCATTTATACAATGCGTGTAAAGTTTTATGAATGAAAGTCACGTGATGTTTGTAAATACTACCGTGGGCATTCGCGGAAGTGAGCTATTTTTAGAATCAGATAATCTCTTGTCCGTCTTGTTTTCTGTTAAGTAACGTTTCAGTTACTATTCTGTACAGTTTTATTTGACAAAATAAAACTTTTGTTCATCTATGCACTAGATTGATATTTTCCATAATAAATAACGTCATCACCCCTTACACGGGAGGACATTTCGAAAGCCAAATGCAGCTAGCACTGCGTTTGAAGAAAATACTCCTTTGATTCTCGTCTAAAATTATTAGAATTATTTCTTAAATAATAGAATTATTTTATAATCACACATAACGCTTTCTATTTCAATATGAATATCTACAGTCGTAAAGTACTCTATTATTGCTCTCAGTTAAATTCCATTATGTTATGTTGGCACTTATGCATAGTATGCATAGTTCTATTTACATTTATTTCTATCGACATTCAACATTCGAAATAATTTCGATTAGAAAATTAATTTATGCAACAAAGTATTACTTACATCAATTATAGAATGACAGTTTACTGTTTCACTTATATATCTGTGGCACGTAAAATGCGTGTTCATACTATATTATTCACAGTGACGTATATGAACAGCTGCATCGCCCGGTTGGAATGGAGGGGCGAAATGAATACGAAGTTGTAAATGGTAAGCTATATTGCAAGTATATAGAATAGACATGATCCAAACCCACACATTCTTATTTAATGTACCCATGTATCCTTGATTATTAGATTGAACTGTACAATAAACTAGTCAACTGGACATTATTTTCGATATAAATTCTACTATAAATTAACTAAGATAGTCATGTTATTACGTATAATATTATTGCTATAATGATATTCGAATTGTATCAATATATCTAATGGCCAATGTGAAGTTAATGTCCCCTTATCTGACACATTAGTTGGATACTATGCCATAGTTATCAATTAAATATATTTAGGCTAAGCATAACATTATGCCCTTAGTTTATACAAATTTATTTTAGCTCGATTGCGAAACAAGTTATTTCAACTTATATTAATCACTCTCGAGACCTCATTCCTGATGGAATACATCGCCACGAGGAGAGAGAATAGGCAACGTGGAATTTAAATGCCTTTCGTAACGGCTCCAGCGGGGCTCGAAATCCGGACCTTTCGCATCAGAATGCGCTTGATCATGGAGGAAATATGTGATATTAATGAGGACCAACTGAACATGAACAATCATAAATTCGTGATATTTGAATTATCACTAAAGTACGTTATATCGGAACCAACACGAATCACAGTTAATTCGTACACATTCAGTCATTGACACAATCGTTATTTCCCATGCTGGTGCAGTGTTACATTGTAGTAAATTTAACACACCAGGTAATATTATTCACCATCTTGGTACCTTCATTTATATTAAATTGAACAGACCAGCCTCAGTTCCATACACAATTAATTTAATAAGCTGAACACAAATACTGAATGGAATGTGATACAATCGACGTCAATTCACGAAGAAATTATTATAGTTTCTAAAACCTTTATTGGGGTATCCAAAGAATGTATCCCCTCAAACCTTTGTACGACTCTACAATTCGCCGTACATCTCGTCAAAGATACAGACAAAAATGAAGTATATTAACACAAATAAACCAACAGATTGGATCAAATATAAACATTCTGCGAAACAACGTAAAACATACCAGAGAACGATTCCTTGATGATATAGAAACCTATTTAAGTGATAGTACACGTAGTTCAAATAATCCCAGATTTTATTGGAAGATGCTTAAAGTTTTAGTCAAGGCTAATAAATCGTGTGAAATTATATCACCGTTAAGCACAGAAGAAAATCGTTTTGAGCTAAATTTTAATACTGACATCAAAACATATAATTGTCTTAACAACTACAATGTACATTGTACATTCTACTGGCAACTCTTCACAAATGACATATTCACAATTCACTAGAATACCTCATAATACATAATACCGTTTATCATTACTGAGCAGGCAATTATAGATATCATCATTGTTAATTAATAAAGCCTCCGGTTTCGATGAGGTCACAGAATGTTAAAAGAATGCAAAATTGTATTTGTAATCTCTCTCCTCTACTCATCTCTACTGTATTCTCCTCTCATTATCCTCTTATCTCCACTCCTCTCTACCATATCTCTCTATCGCTCTTTCTCGACCTATCCTTCCCATTGACTCGTATATCCCATCTATGTTGCTATATTGTTCTGTCTCTGGTTTTTATGTTGTTCCGTCACTTTTTGCTATACATGTACAATTCCAAACTAGATCATGGTAATCAAATACAGCAACACAATTAACCAATGATGTTTGCTATTTATAAATGCCACACCGTACGAAAGTTGGAATATATTCATCCAGATCTAATGACCAAAACAATAGTTTCATAAAAACTGCATGTCCGTCCGTCCGTGTATGAAATAGACTATTAACCCCCAAAACAAACAAAACCATTTAACATCAATAAAATGAGGTGTGCAGAATATATGTACATGTATATAATTTATGCAAAATCGTGTTAGTGGTGAATAGCATACGTGCATGGTTTTAACATTTCTTTCAGTGGACAGACACGCCGCATCGGATAAGTAAGTGTCTGGTTTTCTACTTTATTATAAACGCCAATATGCTATGATTACAGCAAAACATTATTCATTAATTATCTTCGTATTAGAATGTCCAGGGACTCTTTTTGGGCAGCATTAGTAGAGCCAGCGTGTTGATGGTTATAAGAGGTGTCTCCGATGTATATCATATAGGTCATCCATATAATCGAGATGGTTCGTTCTATTGCGACATATTCTTGGTATACGACGATTCTGTCCTACCAACATCAAAACACAGAGCGCAGTCCTGATTAGTTTCGACTTAGGTCACCTCGCTACCTATCTTCAGTTTTTGATTGTAGTAATGTTTTGTCTTAGATTTGTTTCGCGGTTTCCATTAATTAGTACTATAAATGCATATACATTCTTATTACGTTCGCCATGTTGAGCATCTTCCAATCTACTGCGTTTACATTCCGGTAAACGCAGTTGCCCCTGAGACATTACTGATTCTTAAAGTTGTGTTGCCGTCAGAAATCGCACTCATTTCTATACCGTTGTCAATAATAATTATAATAATGATAATAATACCGCAGACTGCATTAGTGTCATCACTGTCCCATAGATTCAACCGAACGACGAAAATATAGGATTAACACAACCATGTTTTGTCCTTTACGACCTTTGTTCCATACGACCTTGCAACGTTCCGAAAATGCAATGTAATAATTAGGAATACCATCAACATGCGATTCGATGATTGTCTAACGATGTATTGTTAGTTTAAAAAGCCAGCAATACATATGCTGCTGATGGTCGTTTATTAAATGAAAGTAGCATACAATAACTCATTTATAAACGGATTAGTATACACAATATATACCTGTAACATTGTCTAATTTGGTAGAAGTTTAGTTCAATTGTTTAAGTCAAAATAATGGTACTATTATGGGTAAAACTATATATAATGAAAATGATTTGCTTCGGCATATATGATCCATAGCATTGTTATTTGACTAGTTCTAACCATTATGAATGCCATTGTTTCTTCGGATTAGAAGCCGTTATACACCTCTTTTTTTGAAGAAATGTAAAAGTAGAATTAATACATATGAAAGTGTAATGTTGTAGTGAGTAGAGACGCAAGGAGCTGAAAGTAGTAAATAAATAAAATGCATGTAGCTATTTTTATAAGAAATACTTATTTGGTAGAGACGATAACATTCTCATACAATATGGTGCTTTGATTGGTAGCTTTATCGTTAGTGTTCTGGTAACTTTAATTTTCTTTGTAATTTAGTGCTGTCCAATATGAATGTCTGGCACAAGAGTCTGACTCTACACCAACGTACACTTCCCTAAATAGTGATGAAGGTAAGTCGTAGTTTATAAGTAGCGGATGAAGTTGCTAACATGCTGTACTTTTAATCGCAGGTTCGATGCAATACTAAAATGACTCATATCATAATAATTTGGGGACTTTAAATCGAGGTCTCGTGTCGGTGCTTTACAACGTACACGTAAAAGAACCTGAGGAGACTCTGGAATGGGTCTATGTCTGTATCATTGCACTGTCCTCCAAAATCTAACATGACTAATCTCTTCAGTAGGCGTCGCTCTTATTAGCAACCGGTAGCGACGATAAATAAATGTATAGCACACCGAGTTTATGAAATGTCGTTCACGTGACAGCTACATTTGATGTAATTGCGTTTTTAATGTGTTGTTTCAGTATTATTTTAAGAACTTGAAATGGTTACTAAGACACAACGTAATCATGTTTTCTCACGTTTCGTCGTGAAGAAATTATGCTAATGTATTATAATAATATGTTTGCACGATCTGTAATGCATATTCATCAACTAAATAACTGCATCGAAGAATTTAGTCATATGTACGGTTTATTATACGTTCTATTGCAGGTCATGTAGAGAACAGAGACAAACTAATATACGAAAATCTGAAGCTGTGACCATGTTGGAATGTGTAATGCTGCATGTACATTTAGTTGAATATATAATAGTACATCAAATATATATGTATGGTGTAGTCAGACTTCCAAACTTCCAGACATGTTGAGCTTTTGGAAAAAAACTAAAAGTTAGAATACGTAGTCTCGTTTCCGTTTTCAAGCTGTAGGAAATGAAGATGCATACATGTGTGTTGTAATTATATTCCAGCAAATGCTTTTAAAGATATACAATGACTTTGTAAAATTGTGTGGCGTAGTCTGTTTGGCTGCCCGGTGAGGTACTGGCCTTACGGTCGAACGTTTGAATATATAAGGCGAGTGTGCACCTGTGGTGCGCTATGCTACATGGTCCAATACACGTGGTGGCAAGTCCAAGTAATGTTGTGTGATTGTCCAAGTAATGCTACATCAGTGTTCAAGTAATGTTGTGTGATTGTCCAAGTAATGCTACATCAGTGTTCAAGTAATATTGGATCACTGTCCACGGCATATATTAGTCGTATTTTATTTACCTAAGATGAAACAATAGAAGAATATTGTGCTGAATACAAGACAGACCTGTATCTCAACCTGGTGAAACAAGCCTAATTAAACCGTGTAACCGGACCGAGGGATCCACTGCAAACATATCACTAATCTGTGCAATGCAATGCCTCTCTCAAATAAAATAAATGAGTTCTAACAGCGCCAGTAACCTCTGAGAATTATGTCCAGGGGAACATGATTGAGCCAATACCAAGACGTTGACAGTTCTCTAACTTCGTGAGCAGTTACATAGTCAGAAAGTGGTTCGTTAGCCCTGTATGACGTGTATGCAACCCGTATTGTCTGCACCAAACATAGGGATATCGTACTCACATACCTCTTCAGTAAATTTCTGACGGAATAATATGACCAGTACACGACGTCCTGTCCAGAAGGAAGTAATACGGAGCAGATATAGCTTGGGTGCACTAAGATGGCACAATGACATGATAGATACACACCAAGTGGTATAACTAGAATGAACTAGAATGAACACAGCAGTTTAAGCCACTGATGGAAACGTGTTCTTTTGCTAGAAACCAACGATAAGTATATACGTAACTCAACTAGCGATCCATCGTTTGCGAAGCAGACTGCTGCTTTGATTCCCGTCCTCCGTTACACCAACGCAAATGGGTTGGTAGAGGACGTTTTGGTTGAGCAGACACGCTTGGCAACCTGATCAGAAATGCCGTTCTCCTGTATTCGCCATTGCATAGCAATAAGGAGTATAGTTGGAGCATCCCTGGATTGGCATGGAACGTCCGTGACCTGAGTTGACGTAACAGATCGCCCACGAACGGACCGCAGATGTGGATCTCTACTATTAGAGACAACAGATTGCAGAACCACGGTTGAACCGACTAGAGTGGAGCGATCAACAGAATCAGGCAATGTTCCTTAATGAGTATTTCATTGGATCTATAGATACTTAGTGTTCACATATTGGTGAAAAATTATGTTCAATGCGATTTTATAATCTGGATTTTCCCTGATAAATGAACTGAATGAATATTGTTCCCGTATTTAAAAAGGGAGAACCGAACTGGTTAATAACAATAGGGGTATAACTTTAGTCAGTTGTTTATCTAAACTGTTTACTTCAATATTAAATTCTAGAATTGAAACATTTTGTAAAATTTATACAGTAATTTCTGATTGCCAATTTGGTTCAGGAAAGGAAAATCGACAGTTTATGCAATATTCATACTCCAGTCTGTTATAAAACA
>CM026386.1:98434769-98457878 GCA_014843695.1 Archivesica marissinica
CAACTTGTTTCATACAATAACAGGCTAAATATATATGCTACTAATATAACATAGTTCACATTCCGGAATTCATGTGCGTTTAGTTTCTTCTAATAACTATTTTGGTCAGTATTGGTGATTGTTTATATTGCTATAACGCATCATCTATATGTATCAAACTTTCAGAAACCAATAACAAAAGTGTTTTCAACATACAATAAGTATCACAGACGTCTGCAATAATTGGCCACTTTTCTGTTTAGCGTGTGTCCGCAACTGAACACTGTTGAAATGCCTGTTCTAGGTGCAGTGTAATAACGTTTCAGTTGTAATAACATTCCCGAATATCAATCAAATTAAACAATTGACAATACCGTCAACGTAACTCGACAGCAGGAAGTAGAGTATTTCAATGTTCAGGTGTAACCAATGGACATGTTAAATAAACAAACATAACATATTATCACTACTCGAAATCATACTAATGAACTAGAAATAAAATCTAGGAATCTTTTAGAGCCAGAATCATGTGTATAATTGTGTAATATGTAACATATACTAATGGTTTGTTTCAGAAAACTCAACGACAAAACCAGACGAAACCAGCAGGTAATTTTAATTGTTGTACTATATAGATTGTATCAATTAGGTTCCATACTAATATTAGAAGTTACAAAAGTAGCACCAAACTAGCTCTCATTTGCCTATGTCATACTGCTATATGCTATAGCTAAAAGAGTCAGGACAAATATGCCGCTGTAATATATCAGCTGGCTTACAGAACCACCAATATAGTTCATGATTGCCAAAGTCGATACATCTGATACCATGTGTGTAGCCAATCGTTCTCTTCATCGCCACCATTTGTGGTTTAAACATATTTGACATTCATATAACATAAATGACAACAAATACTATGTACACAATAAATACAGGTGTATTGAAATGAAAGATAAAAGCTTATGTTGGATTTCTCTCCACGCCACCATGGCTGGAATATAAACTAGAACCAGGCACACTTTGGTGTTCGATGCGGGTTATGTATGATCTATAATCTAATAACCTCGTAATATATAACGTGACTGTTGACTTGTATATGCCGACAGACAACACCTGGATCGACGCAGTATCTTTGTCGTGAATATTTTCTTTAGTACAACTCTGTATTCTCGTAATAATTTAATACATAGATTATTCTATATAATTTTATTGTGAAACTTTTGTTTATGCGCATTGTTTTATGTAATGGAATATTGAGCATTAATGTTACAAACAAATGTACAATAGTGAAACTAGTTCTCTTTCATCATTATTAGTCCAGGTGAGACAAATAGTCAAGCAAACTTCCCAGCGTCTATTCAAATGCAGCCATATACGAACATATCACGGTAAGCTGTATTCATTATTCTAACACGACCCAGCTAATAACATACATACTTGTAGAGTAAAATAGCTACCTCGGGTATCCTACGCTGCTACTGCGAGATGTGTCCCGACCGTGATGAACATGCTGTGAGGCCAGCAGGAAATCTACTTTGCATATGACTGTTGACCAAGAAGTTTGAGCTTATGTCAATAAGGTGAACATCTAGGCAAAATTTAAATTCCGGCAATTCTTAATGGCATTTCCATAGATACCTTACAAGGTTGTTTTATATGGATAACACCCTAAACTCTTTGTTGATGAAATCTATTTTTTTCTCCATATGGTTAGACTAGCAGTTATTCCATTACAATAGTGACATCTAAACTAATATCAACATATTCAAAGATGTTATTAAATAACATTTGTTTTATGTAAGTTTAACAAGTGTAACTCTGTAATTCGTATATAAATAATTATTATAAATTATATAGTGATTTAAGTACATTTACTTATTTTAACATTATTTCTCATTCTAACACGACCCAGCTAATAATATACATACTTGTAGAGTACAATCTACCGCGGGTTATTCTGCGACATACCTACCTTGAACTATGCTGTGCGCACCGTGCTTTGGCTATTCCATTTATACAATGCGTGTAAAGTTTTATGAATGAAAGTCACGTGATGTTTGTAAATACTACCGTGGGCATTCGCGGAAGTGAGCTATTTTTAGAATCAGATAATCTCTTGTCCGTCTTGTTTTTTAACGTTTCAGTTACTATTCTGTACATTTTTATTTGACAAAATAAAAACTTTTGTTCATCTATGCACTAGATTGATATTTTCCATAATAAATAACGTCATCACCCCTTACACGGGAGGACATTTCGAAAGCCAAATGCAGCGAAGTAGCACTGCGTTTGAAGAAAATACTCCTTTGATTCTCGTTTAAAATTATTAGAATTATTTCTTAAATAATAGAATTATTTTATAATCACACATAACGCTTTCTATTTCAATATGAATATCTACAGTCGTAAGGTACTCTATTATTGGTCTCAGTTAAATTCCATTATGTTATGTTGGCACTTATGCATAGTATGCATAGTTCTATTTACATTTATTTCTATCGACATGAAACATTCGGCAAAATAATTTCGATTAGAAAATTAATTTATGCAACAAAGTATTACTTATATCAACTATTATAGAATGACAGTTTACTGTTTCACTTAAAATGCGTGTTCATACTATATTATTCACAGTGACGTATATGAACAGCTGCATCGCCCGGTTGGAATGGAGGGGCGAAATGAATACGAAGTTGTAAATGGTAAGCTATATTGCAATTATATAGAATAGACATGATCCAAACCCACACATTCTTATTTAATGTACCCATGTTTCCTTGATTATTAGATTGAACTGTACAATAAACTAGTCAACTGGACATTATTTTCGATATAAATCCTACTATTAATTAACTAAGATAGTCATGTTATTACGTATATTGCTATAATGATATTCGAATTGTATCAATATATCTAATGGCCAATGTGATGTTAATGTCCCCTTATCTGACACATTAGTTGGATACTATGCCATAGTTATCAATTAAATATATTTAGCATAGCATTATGTATTGAGAATACCCTTAGTTAATACAAATTTATTTTAGCTCGATTGCGAAACAAGTTCGTTCAACTTATATTAATCACTCTCGAGACCTCATTCCTGATGGAATACATCGCCACAAGGAGAGAGAATAGGCAACGTGGAATTTAAATGCCTTGCCTAAGGGCACACTCGTAACGGCTCCAGCGGGGCTCGAACTCCGGACCTTTCGCATCAGAATGCGCTTGATCATGGAGGAAATATGTGATATTAATGAGGACCAACTGAACATGAACACTCATAAATGTCGTGATATTTGAATTATCATTAATGTACGTTATATCGGAACCAACACGAATCACAGTTAATTCGTACACATTCATTCATTGACACCATCGCTATTTCCCATGCTGGTTCAGTGTTACATTGTAGTAAATTTAACACACTAGGTAATATTATTCACCATCTTGGTACCTTCATTTATATTAAATTGAACAGACCAGCCTCAGTTCCATACAAAATTAATTTAATAAGCTGAACACAACTACTGAATGGAATGTGATACAATCGACGTCAATTCACGGAGAAATTATTATAGTTTCTAAAACCTTTATTGGGGTATCCAAAGAATGTATCCCCTCAAACCTTTGTACGACTCTACAATTCGCCGTACATCTCGCCAAAGATACAGACAAAAATGAAGTAAATTAACACAAATAAACCAACAGATTCGATCTAATATAAACATTCTGCGAAACACCGTAAAACATACCAGAGAACGATTCCTTGATGATATAGAAACCTATTTAAGTGATAGTACAAGTAGTTCAAATAATCCCAGATTTTATTGGAAGATGCTTAAAGTTTTAGTCAAGGCTAATAAATCGTGTGAAATTATATCACAGTTAAGCACAGAAGAAAATCGTTTTGAGCTAAATTTTAATACTGACATCAAAACATATAATTGTCTTAACAACTACAATGTGCATTGTACATTCTATTGGCAACTCTTCACAAATGACATATTCACAATTCACTACAATACCTCGTAATACATAATACCGTTTATCATTACTGAGCAGGCAATTATAGATATCATCATTGTTAATTAATAAAGCCTCCGGTCTCGATGAGGTCACAGAATGTTAAAAGAATGCAAAATTGTATTTGTAATCTCTTTTCCCCTTACTCAGCTCTCCTGTATTATCCTCTCATTATCCTCGTATCTCCACTCCTCTCTACCATATCTCTCTATCGCTCTTTCTCGACCTATCTTTCCCATTGACTCGTATATCCCATCTATGTTGCTATATTGTTCCGTCTCTGGGTTTTATATTGTTCCGTCACCTTTTGATATACATGTACAATTCCAAACTAGATCATGGTAATCAAATACAGCAACACAATTAACTAATGATGTCTGCTATTTATAAATGCCACACTGTACGAATGTTGGAATATATTCATCCAGATCTAATGACCAAAACAATAATTTCATAAAAACATGTCCGTCCGTCCGTGTATGAAATAGACTATTAACCCCAAAACAAACAAAACCATTTAACATCAATACAATGAGGTGTGCAGAATATATGTACATGTATATAATTTATGCAAAATCGTGTTAGTGGTGAACAGCATACGTGCATGGTTTTAACATTTCTTTCAGTGGACAGACACGCCGCATCGGATAAGTAAGTGTCTGGTTTTCTACGTTATTATAAACGCCAATATACTATGATTACAGCAAAACATTATTCATTAATTATCTTCGAATTAGAATGTCCAGGGACTCTTTTTGGGCAGCATTAGTAGAGCCAGCGTGTTGATGGTTATAAGAGGTGTCTCCGATGTATATCATATAGGTCATCCATATAATCGAGATGGTTCGTTCTATCGCGACATATTCTTGGTATAGGACGATTCTGTCCTACCAACATCAAAACACAGAGCGCAGTCCTGATTAGTTTCGACTTAGGTCACCTCGCTACCTATCTTCAATTTTTGATTGTAGTAATGTTTTGTCTTTGATTTGTTTCGCGGTTTCCATTAATTAGTACTATAAATGCATATACATTCTTATTACGTTCGCCATGTTGAGCATCTTCCAATATACTGCGTTTACATTCCGGTAAACGCAGTTGCCCCTGAGACGTTACTGATTCTTAAAGTTGTGTTGCCGTCAGAAATCGCACTCATTTCTATACCGTTGTCAATAATAATTATAATAATGATAATAATACCGCAGACTGCATTAGTGTCATCACTGTCCCATCGATTCAACCGAACGACGAAAATATAGGATTAACACAACCATGCTTTGTCCTTTATGACCTTTGTCCCATACGACCTTGCAACGTTCAGAAAATGCAATGTAATATTTAGGAATACCATCAACATGCGATTCGATGATTGTCTAATGATGTATTGTTAGTTTAAAAAGCCAGCAATACATATGTTGCTGATGGTCGTTTATTAAATGAAAGTAGCATACAATAACTCATTTATAAACGGACTAGTAAACACAATATATACCTGTAACATTGTCTAATTTGGTAGAAGTTTAGTTCAATTGTTTACGTCAAAATAATGGTACTATTATGGGTAAAACTATATATTCGGCATATATGATCGATAGCATTGTTATTTGACTAGTTCTAACCATTATGGATGCCATTGTTTCTTCGGATTTTTTTGAATAAATGTAAAAGTAGAATTAATACATATCAAAGTGTAATTTTGTAGTGAGTAGAGACGCAAGGAGCTGAAAGTAGTAAATAAATAAAATGCATGTAGCTATTTTTATAAGAAATACTTATTTGGTAGAGACGACAACATTCTCATACAATATGGTGCTTTGATTGGTAGCTTTATCGTTAGTGTTCTGGTAACTTTAATTTTCTTTGTAATTTAGTGCTGTCCAATATGAATGTCTGACACAAGAGTCTGACTCTACACCAACGTACACTTCCCTAAATAGTGATGCAGGTAAGTCGTAGTTTATCAGTAGCGGATGAAGTTGTTAACACGTTGTACTTTTAATCGCAGGTTCGATGCAATACTAAAATGACTCATATCATAATAATGTGGGGACTTTAAATCGAGGTCTCGTGTCGGTGCTTTACAACGTGCACGTAAAAGAACTTGAGGAGAAACTGGAATGGGTCTCTGTCTGTATCATTGCACTGTCCTCCAAAATCTAACATGACTAATCTCTTCAGTAGGCGTCGCTCATATTAGCAACCGGTAGCGACGATATATAAATGTATAGCACACCGAGTTTATGATATGTCGTTCGCGTGACAGCTACATTTGATGTCATTGCGTTTTTAATGTGTTGTTTCAGTATTATTTTAAGAACTTGAAATGGTTACTAAGACACAACGTAATCATGTTTGTCTCACTTTTCGTCGTGAAGAAATTATGCTAATGTATTATAATAATATGTGTGCACGATCTGTAATGCATATTCATCAACTAAATAACTGCATCGAAGAATTTAGTCATATGTAAGGTTTATTATACGTTCTATTGCAGGTCATGTAGAGAACAGAGACAAACTAATATACGAAAATCTGAAGCTGTGACCATGTTGGAATGTGTAATGCTGCATGTACATTTAGTTGAATTTATAATAGTACATCAAACATATATGTATGGTGTAGTCAGACTTCCAAACTTCCAGACATGTTGAGCTTTTGGAAAAAAACGAAAAGTTAGAATACGCAGTATCGTTTCCGTTTTCAAGCTGTAGTAAATGAAGATGCATACATGTGTGTTGTAATTATATTCCAGCAAATGCTTTTAAAGATATACTATGACTTTGTAAAATTGTGTGGCGTAGTCTGTTTGGCTGCCCAGTGAGGTACTGGCCTTACGGTCGAACGTTTGAGTATATAAGGCGAGTGTACACCTGTGGTGCGCTATGCTACATGGTCCAATACACGTGGTGGCAAGTCCAAGTAATGTTGTGTGATTGTCCAAGTAATGCTACATCAAGTAATATTGGATCAATGTCCACGGGATATATTAGTCGTATTTTATTTACCTAAGGTGAAACAATAGAAGAATATTGTGTTGAATACAAGACAGACCTGTATCTCAACCTGGTGAAACAAGCCTAATTAAACCGTGTAACCGGACCGAGAGATCCACTGCAAACATATCACTAATCTGTGCAATGCAATGCCTCACTCAAATAAAATAAATGAGTTCTAACAGCGCCAGTAACCTTCTCGGAGAATTATGTCCAGGGGAACATGATTGAGCCAATACCAAGACGTTGACAGTTCTCTAACTTCGTGAGCAGTTACATAGTCAGAAAGTGGTTAGTTAGCCCTGGATGACGTGTATGCTACCCGTATTGTCTGCACCAAACATAGGGAAATCGTACTCACATACCTCTTCAGTAAATTGCTGACGGAATAATATGACCAATACACGACGTCCTGTCCAGAAGGAAGTAACACGGAGCAGATATATCTTGGGTGCACTAAGATGGCACAATGACATGATAGACACACACCAAGTGGTATAACTAGATTGAACTAGAATGAACACAGCAGTTTAAGCCACTGATGGAAACGTGTTCTTTTGCTAGAAACCAACGATAAGTATATACGTAGCTCAACTAGCGATCCATCGCTTGCGAAGCAGACTGCTGCTTTGATTCCCGTCCTCCGTTACACCAACGCAAATGGGTTGGTAGAGGACGTTTTGGTTGAGCAGACACGCTTGGCAACCTGATCAGAAATGCCGTTCTCCTTTATTCGCCATTGCATAGCAAGAAGGAGTAAAGTTGGAGCATCCCTGGATTGGCATGGAACTTCCGTGACCTGAGTTGACGTAACAGATCGCCCACGAACGGACGGCAGATGTGGATCTCTACTATTAGAGACAACATATTGCAGAACCACGGTTGAACCGGCTAGAGTGGAGCGATCAACATAATCAGGCAATGTTCCTTAATGAGTATTTCATTGGATCTATAGATACTTAGTGTTCACATATTGGTGATATGTTCAATGCGATTTTATAATCTGGATTTTCCCTGATAAATGGACTGAATGAGTATTGTTCCCGTATTTAAAAAGGGAGAACCCAACTGGTTAATAACTATAGGGGTATAACTTTAGTCAGTTGTTTATCTAAACTGTTTACTTCAATATTAAATTCTAGAATTGAAACATTTTGTAAAATTTATACAGTAATTTCTGATTGCCAATTTGGTTCAGGAAAGGAAAATCGACAGTTTATGCAATATTCATACTCCAGTCTGTTATAAAACATTATCAATAAGCATCTGTATGTAGGGTTCATTGTTTAAAATCTTGTTTTGACAGTTTTCGCAGAAACTCTTTATGGTTGAAACTGTATAAATGTGGTATACAAGTATTACGTATTATTAGAGATATGAATGATAAAGTAAAAGCATGGGTTAGATGTTGTAATTCATATTCCGACTTCTTCCAGTATGCAGTGGGCTTGCGACTAGGAGAGTTAATTTCGCCAATATTGTTCTCGTATTTCTTTGAAGACCTTGAGTTACATTTGCAAGATAATTTTAATTCAGGATTACCAATAGATAACAGTGTATCAATATTGTTACTATTCACTGATGATATGGCTATTATTGGAAAAACTGCAGAATTGTCTAGACCTATTATATACATACTGTAATCATTGGGGATTAGAAGTTAATATTATGAAAACTAAAATAGTTTTGTTTAGAAAAAGAGGTAACACCTTTGCACGAGAGAGATGGTTATATAATGGACAACCAGTCGAAGTTGTAGATTATTTTAACTTTAATATATTGGTAAACTATTCAGCTATACAGTTATTTCCTCATGAAACCAAGAACCTCTCACAGCTTTAAATATGTTATTGTATACTGTAAACAATTTGACCACAAACCAAGGTTATTATGTCAGTTAGTTTGACTCTTTTGTAGTATCTATTTTGTCTTATTCTTCAGAAGTATGGGGCTACACAAAGTCTAGAGATATTGAACGTATATACATGCACTTTTGTAAAAGGATCTTTAATGTTTGAATTAGTATATGTAATGAAAGTATATATACCCCCTATATGTTAACAGATATATTAGAATTATATGATATTGATATAAATTAATAAATTCATTCATTCATTCAATAAATTTATTGCATTAAATATGACAACATACTTATAGCAAAGAATACATATATAAACAAAGTACAATGGAAAGACATGGATACATTTTCAGAAGAGCATAGATGATTATGATGTTTTAAAAAAAAATAAAAAAAAAATTTCTTACTAAATTTGCGTAATATATAAATTTGGACAGGTTTTGAACAATTTTCCTATTAGTTTGTGTAAGTAAGGTAATAAACCTTTGTTTGGTAGGCCAAGTATAATAGTAGCGTTTCAGAAATTTTTTCTTAAATTTCTAAATTTAGGACAAATAAGAAGAAAATGATACTCGCTTTCAATCATTCTATAATTACAATGTATACAGATACTGACAACATTATTTTAAGAACTATCTATGAACAAGGTGTAGATGATTGTCGTAATGGTTTAATTAATTGTGTCTCGAATGTTAAAGATTTGCTAGATGTATATGGTGTGTCTGAACATTTCATTAATACTAACAAGATAAATAATACAATGTTCCCTTGTTGTAACAAATGGTTGTAGATAGATAGACATTTGTCATACGACTGTTGGAAATAATGCAGTACTGGACCTTATTATAAATCGTAAATCAACACTTGTATATGAATGCTATCTGGATTCATTGGTTAGGAATTCAAACGAGGCGATATGGTAAAAACAGAATACCACGTAATGGGGGATATTGTTTAGATTGCAACACTTTAGATAGTGAAGACGAGTATCATTTCATTTTAATATGCCCATGTTATGAAGACATTATAAAGAAATATATTAAAGGAAACCACCAGTACCATCCATCTATGTTCAAATTAATGTTTATATACCGAGTCAAAAAAGAAACGATACCAAACAAAAAATGACGTAAAACGGATAAAACCATAGAAAGGTTTAATATATTATTACGTATCAGTACCGGGTATCTTATTGCAACGTCAGCCAACCATAAATACAGGTAAATAAACACCCGATAATCCTGGAACGCCGAATTTCCGATTTGCACGTGCTCCTCAACAAAGACAACTTCCTACACATGTACAAATCGGAAAACCGGTTTATTGTACTGGTATTGCATTATCATCGAGGAAAAACACCTTACATACCCATTGTTACCTCTAACAAAATGCCTAGGCTAAACCGCAATCAGAGAATGCGTGCCATTGGCATGATTGACGGCGGTTTACGTCAGCGTGACGTCGCAAATCGACTCGGGGTTACGCGGATCACGATAACACGTCTACTTCGACGTTATCGAACACATGGATCGGTGGACGACCGTCCAAGATCTGGTCGACCACGTGTGACGACGCGTGAACAGGACCGTCACATTCGGACGTCACATTTACGTGACCGGTTCCTACCTGCTACGCACACAGCTGCCGTTACTCCTGGGATGACCAACAATCGCATCAGTGCACAAACAGTCAGGAACCGGCTCGGTGAACGTGGCATTCGTGCCTATCGGCCATACGTTGGACCCATCCTGACACGACGTCACCGTGACGTACGGCGGGAATGGACGACGGAACGTGCTCGCTGGACTCGGTTACAGTGGAATTCGGTGATGTTTAGCGATGAATCGCGGTTCTGTTTGCGTCGAGCGGATGGCAGAGAGCGGGTATATCGCAGACGCGGTGAACGTTACGCCGACGCATGTGTACGTCAGGTCGATCTGTTCGGGGGCGGAAGCGTTATGGCGTGGGGCGGTATCACCTTCGGCAGTCGCACTGAACTGTTAGTGGTGGACGGGAACCTAAACGCCCAGCGGTACTGTGATGAGATCCTTGCGCCAGTTGTTGTGCCGTTCTTTAACGCCAACAGAAACGTCACACTGTTCCAACAGGACAACGCCAGGTGTCATACTGCTCGGATTTCCACCACATTATTGGAGCAGAACAATATTGAAACCCTGCCATGGCCTGCTTTGTCACCAGACTTGTCACCCATAGAACATTTGTGGGATAAGTTAGACCGCCGCGTCAGACGACGTCAGCCGGTAACGTTAAACCAACTGAGGGATGTTTTGCGTCAGGAGTGGACAAATATTGACCAGCAAGAGATTCAGACACTCTTCCGTTCGATGCGACGGCGGTGCATTGCAGTGAGAGACGCAAATTGTGCCCATACTCGGTATTGACGTCTGTGTGAAAACTCCATTAGACCCCTGTCCGACGAATTACGTCATCACGCAGCAGACAGTTTCGGAGGCTCATTATGCTTTATGTGCTCCTCTTTCAAACATGTTTGACTATCATCTTATGAATTTTCAAAGAATTTTCTTAATAAATGTTGAAATTATAGACACATAAACACCAGGTATCGTTTCTTTTTTGACTCAGTATATTAAAACTTGCCAAATATATAAAAGAAACCAGTGTATTAAGAAGTATTATTGTAAATGCTAACAATTAATTATCACCCGTTGCGCCACAATGAAAACTGATATTAATATGTGTCTATTACCAAGCAAATATTGCATATTGGTATTACTCTCTTATTTAGGCTCATGTTTTAGAATCAATAATATATGTATTGGCGTTAACGGTAATTGATTGATAGCATGCGGTTTACGCTAAATAACAATATTCATCCTCTATACAGTAAAATGAAAATCTTTATTATAATACTATATGTAAATAGATTGTTTACCATTTCGAATTTATACGCATATTACATCTATTATACGTGACCTGTATAGTATTATATATGTGTTTGTTTATAACGTTGTAGCATGTGCAAGTCAATATGTGTTCTGTTCTTCCTAATAATTTATACAGGGGCGCATTATACTATATATATATGCGTATACAATATGAATATGTGTATATAAAGATTAGCTATCCGTGTCATAGAAGATGTATTGGTGGAATTTAGGAAAGTATGACAGACTATCGATTGGCATTTTGTTAGTAATTTATTCCAGATTATTTAGTAGAGATATGTACAAGATATATCATTTAAAAGTCAACTTTATAATTCATGGATCTATTCATGGAAATCATGCATTTCATGATCTGATATTGCATAGTTTCCTCTGTATAGTTCCCCTATTTTCATAGGTCGGGGCTTGGGGATATCCAAATGTGATGCTATTGTTACAATGTGAGAAAAATGTACTTCCAACCTGGAGTTTGAACCCGGAACATTTCGCTTACAGGGCAAACGCTCTACTGACTGAGCCAGCAGGATCCCTTACACGTTATCCTAACAAAGTCCGTACCGTTTCATACTTTCCCACCAAATTGGATTTCTGCATGTATATGATCACTATCATATTGAACACAGTTGAAAGAGCATTGTACATAGATCATAGATCCGTGAGATTTTTAAGAGTGTGTGCTACACGGTGGCCATCATGGATTTCAGAAGAACATAATTTTAACAATGTTGTACGATCAAACCAGGTTGATATTTCGACGGTAAGGATGAAAATTGCATTAGAGTGATCACCTCGTCGATACCTTATGGCATTACCATATTAGCTCAACGATCATTCATCGAAATCCGGATGGCAATTCGTGAGAAGAATGTTAAAGAATGTGAGATATTTCTAGGTAATCCACCACCTACTCAAATAGCATGACAATAAATGGTAGTTTATAAATGTTCACGGATGGCGTACGGTGGATAGACATATTGCGGTAGCAATACCTCACATTAGCCTTGTACAGTCATATAGGGCATGCAACTTGGGTCGGCTCAATAGTGTGTATAGACTTTATGCAGCATGAATGCTTTCACCAAAAGACATTGGTTGTACATAGTGTTGCCCAAAATCATACAAAAACAGTTTATGTCTGAAAAAATAAGAAACGTTTTAAAAATTATAAAGCTATCGGTGGTTTCCGTAGTTTAAAATAAAGAATGTTTAAAGATTATAATTATAGGTCTCATCTCCTAGTACTGAAGTCGTTTTCGGTTAGCGGATGTTTTATTAATCGGACTGTTTGACTAAAATACAGACGTTTTGGTCGGCGGACGTTTTGACCAGGAACCATCAATGACATGTCAACACATTGCATTTTACTTTTTCCTATTCCATGTGTATATGGTCGATGCTTACACTATATACATACACATGATCGCTGTGTACATTGTGGATATTGTTACAGGCTGTACTTAAGAGTACTATCAGAGTTTTCCATAATACACATAGATACTCAATCTTCGCGCATGCGTTTATAGCCGTTTCAATTCGTGCATCATCTTTGTGTCGTATGAAACGGTGTTGACGTGGGGACAATCTACGTCGGGGACGGGAATGACCGCTGTTTCCCGAGTCAATTATATCATGCACGTGTTTTGTCTCGTGAACACATGTCAATCATGTTCTGTATCTAATCGTTTTTGTTTGTATATATTTGCGACAATTCAACAAGCGCATTTTCAGAGATGCCTATACCATACCAAGAGTAGACGACACGTTAAATTCTCTAGTAAATATTACTCCAAATTAGATCGCAGAACTGAATGGATTATAGCAGGTGGAGCTAGCTGAACAAGACAAAACTGTATTTTCTATAGGTCCGTTAGATTTTTGGGAATGTAACTGGATTCTGTTTGGTCTAACCAATGCGCCGAGTACCTTCCAATGGTTGATGCAAATATGTCTGGGAGAACTTAATCTAAGAGAATGTATAAATGTTCCAGATGATGTCCTCATATTTTCGCAGAAGAACATATCGCCAGGTTAGAAGCTTGTTTTGAACGTCTTACACGGCATGTTTTAAAGTTAAAACCTTCTAAATGTGAATTTGTCAGCAATAAGGCTATTTATTTACTAGGTATTCAGAGAAGTTGACAACTTGGCCGTGATACACAAGGAGTAAAATCTGTGCGTATCTGTTTACGTTTTACAGGATATTACCGTCGTTTTGTCCAGGACTATGCAAAGATTACCAAGCCTCTGAATGACCTACTTGTTGGGCATCCCACCAACAAGGCTTCTAAGAAGGCCAGGAAGAAAAAAACACCATGGAATTGGGGAAATGACCAGTAGAGAAGTTTTGATACCATTGTTAATATTCTTATTAATCCACCTGTTCCTGGTTATGCTGATTTTTCTAAACCACTTGTTGTTTCTGTAGATGCTTCCACAGAAGCGGTCGTTTACCAGGAACAAGGCGGTTTAGAACGTGGCATCAGCTATGCCAGCAGAGGTCTACGGTCCAGTGAAAAGAACTACCTGGCGCACAAGTTGGAGTTCCATTGTATAAAGTTGGCAATCAGCGAGAAGTCGCATGATTACCTCTATGGTAACACCTTCATCGTGCAAACAGACAACCTGCTGACATACGTATCCCCCACAACCAAGTTAGACGCGATTGGGCATCGATGGTTATCTACTCTAGGCAACTACAATTTCACTGGCAAGTACCAGCCAGGTCGACTGAACAGTGATATGGATGGACTTAGCCGAAGACCGCAAGATAAAGCAGAGGAAATCCTGTTCACAGATGACACCAATGTCATGTATACAGAAACAATGGTACGAACAAATGAACACCCTCTTGCCGAGTCATTACAGATGGCAACAACCTAGAGCTAGTTCCCACCGATAAAACAATGGAGACTACTGATGTGATATCAACTGGAGAGGAACAAAGAAGTACAGAAGTATCTTCGACAGAGAAGTTCATCATCAGGGATGGAGTACTTCATAGACAAGTGTCAGATAGATAACCATACTGTATATCAGCTTGTTTTGCCAGAAAGCTATAGAGAATGGGCTATAAAAGGGTTAAATCATGATTTCGGTCCGTCACATTAACAATATCAGCAAGAAAGCTAATAATACTCGATCATACCTACACTCCCACATCCATCAGTACCTCATGAAGACCAACGAGTTATGCTACACAAACTTATGAGACCTCTGATGGAATACGCCACTGTCATCTGGGATCCCTGCACCGAATTCAACATCAGGAAGCTGGAGATGGGGAGCGTAGATCGGCACGAATGGTGTTCTCCAACTATCAGAGGATGAGCAGTGTGATGAAAATACTACATCAACTACAGTGGACAACACTACAAGAACGCAGAGTACAGACCAAGGTTACCATGGTGTACCATATTGTATATCATCTGGTAGATGTCCCTACCACATACCTCACACTGATCACATCTGATCACGGAATGTCATACCTAGTACCTGTTGCTAGGACTCTCTGCTATCAGAAGCCATTCTTCCCTGACACCATCAGACTTTGGAGCAGCCTCCCTCAGACAGACGTAAGCTGCTACATATACATGTTTAATTTGAGTTACAGTAGGTTCATGAAACTCTCATCTTCTACACCGGTTCCTTTTGTCCCTAAATGTAAGTTGAATGTATTGCGAAAATACTATGAAGAACACATTATTCTATAAAATTAGATTTATTTTAACAGCAGCTAAAGTATCAGTATGATTATAACAAACGTATTGTATATCTGGAGACAACATATACATGTGGATTATGCATCGCAGAATATAAGAAACATTAGCAGTTACATTATGTTCATACTCGCCTATAAGACAACCCCGCCCCCCCCCTACATTGGTCCTGGAATATTTGGGTTTTGGCATACACTAGCACGTAAGACTGGATGATAAAATGGCTATCAGAACAAGTTGAATGTTTGTGCAAGTTGAAGAATTGTTCAATATCAGAGTGTTTTCTTTTCTAAAACTAATTATGGGTACCATTTAACACATTCATCAGAATGCAAGTGGGAATTATCACAGCTGTGAGCACTCAACACCTTGTAATCTAAATACATCTATTTCCCAATGACTATATAAAAAATCCTCAATGAATAAAAGTGAATAATAAAAAAAGTTAAATTGTATTTATTGCCCAATCTAAAACTACCAAGGTTCAGTGAGATGACAGCAATAAATACACAAGTTTGGTATTGTCAATAATTGGCGTAAATAAGTAAATATGCATCAATTATCGAGTCGGAACAAACTGATTTTTTTCGTAGCACTTGATTATAAGATAAGTGGCCACGTCTTATAGGTGAGTATGGGCAGTAATCAAATGTTGAATTTAATCTTTCTTGTTACATATGAAAATAGCAAGACGTCACCATTAAAATAATACCCGATATCAATTATGTTGAATGCAAACCAAATGACATAAACAAGAGAAGTCGTTTGTTTCCCATGTTTGGATTGGTTTGTGCATTTGCCAAGTGAAAATTGGTTGTTTCAGGATAATATAATACACCAACCATGATTTTGCAACTTGTACCTAAAAATGTTCATGAGTGAGTGATCATTGAGCTTATTTAACATCGCCGCTGGCGAACCATGTCGGCGAGCGATATTTCATGAGAGACAACATATTATATCTTTTTATCTCAGGTTAGAAAATGTTGCTTTAAATGGAGATGGGATGTGTTGTTTAAATTTCAGGGCATAAAGTCACAACAACAGCTTCGGTCACATGGCGACTCCAGTCTACTACTGGTGGAAGAAGACCCCATATGCAGTCTTTAATGCACAGACGGGCACCAGGGTAGAACTACCGACCTTCCGCAAGCCAGCTGGATAACTTCATCACTTGAAAGAATTCAACACCCAAAGTGGGATTCGAACCTGCAGTGGCAAGGGGCTAGTGATTTGAAGTCATCAACATTAATCGCTCGGTCACATCGCTTAAATATTTGTCCTGACATTGATCTAGCTGCCCATTAGCATAAAATTAGCTGACGTTGCAAGAATACCACAGACCAAAACTAAATGTATCACATTCATAGAGGTAGCACGTTCGATGGATTCCATTATTAAAATAATGCTGTAAGAAATTGTTTCGCAATTGAGCTAAGATAACTGTGTATGAGGTTTATTCATTATTGGTTGATGAGTTGTTTGAATGCAATTGTTTGATTGATGCTCAATGATCCTGCTCAGAATAAATACCCAACAATACGGGAAAATAATGGTGATAATACTGTAAATCACTCTTCATTCATTTTAGCGATAAAAACTCCTTTGCGAATTCAATATTTAATGTGGATGCGCGTTCGCTTCAGGTGCGGAGTTCGAGCCCCGCTGGAGCCGTTACGATTGTGCCCTTAGGCAAGGCATTTAAATTCCACATTGCCTCTTCTCTCTCCCTCGTGGCGATGGATTCCATCAGGAATGAGGTCTCGAGAGTGATTTATATAAGTTGAAAGAACTTGTTTCGCAATCGAGCTAAAATAAATTTGTATAAACTAACCAACATATAATAGATTAACGCCTTCATATTTCATATGGTATCGGAAAACTCGGATTTATGATTTTGTGGAAAAAAAGAGAGAACCCAACTATACTAATATTTCACCCTAAGAATATCCTCTTATCAATATACATATTATCTATTTATCTAACTATGTACTAAACTACTAAAATCTATTATCTATCTAGCATAGTCTTTCTATGTTCTATCAATCTTCTAAAATCTATATCTAGCCACTATTTTGTATCTATCTATCTATCTATCTATCTATCTATCTATCTATCTATATATCTATCTATCTTCCTTTAATGTCGAACCCCTCGCAGGGATGTAGACATGTTTACATGAATACAATTGTCAGATGTAAACACTCTGTCCAGTCTAAATATCAAAAACGGTGAGAAGTTACCGATACTGAAAAGAGCAAACCACTAAATTTGAAGATAGAAACTAGCCTCGCATACACCCTCATATATATGTCTATTTATTAACAAGGCACTTACAATAATTAAGGTTCTGTAATTGCTTCTATGGTATTTAGGGGGGGGGATATTTAAGATAGATTTTTATGTCAAATGAAATAACTTCATCAAATATTTTAGTGCTACTTAATATGAGTAGTCTTAGTTTCATAGTTCTTTTCCAGGATATGAAGGTGAATGTAGGTCCTCCATGACACTATTTGAAGGCCAATCTTACATTAGTCTATTGTGATTATCAAAAAGTAATGACGATGTTGCAAATTCTTATCTCATTACTAACTTACTACTTACCCAATTGCGGTTGATTAAAAGCAAAAACAATAATAGAGAAGCTGTTTGTCGTTGTATGTTCCGCTATAGTAAAACCATTCAGGGCCTCATAGCAATACCTCGAGAATAGGATATATCAATTGAATATTGTAAACAAACATGGCTGTCTTCCGAGGCTTGTCACATGGAAAATAATTGAACTTGTCTCATGTGTTTTACTGGAATGATATCTTAAAACAGTAATTTAAATGAAGACAAAATATATTTGGAAATGTAAGCTGTGATGAATTAGCTAGTGCTGATTGAAGTCTTGGCACCTCGAGAACCAGCCATCCTATGTATTCTTCTTAGTTTAAGCCTTTCAACACCGCAGACCTCTAAATAGGCTTACAAAAAGTGTAGATCCAGATGAGCCGGCTCGTGACGAGCTGTCTCATCAGTATCTGCACTTTTTGCCAGTAATATTGCTATTTTTAGACAAAATTACCGATTTTGATAAATGAACTGGTCCAAATGTAATTTTCTTATTAATTTATTGGTCTAAAAATATCATGAACCAGTCCATGTCAGTTACTTGGTGTTGAATGGGTTAAACAATATTGTATTCAAGAATGGTACATAACATAGGATTAGTTGCAACAGTACAATTAGGATTGGGGAAAAGTTTACATAGTATTATTCTTCAAGAAACCTACATGAACTATGTCGTTTGCAAAGATAATAGCTCTACTTGAATTATATGATTGTATATAATGAACACTTCTCCTATAAAGTAAAGCTAAAAATAAATGCTAAAGTTATACAATTATCAAAAATAATACGAAAATCTCAAGATTAAATAGAATGTACAAGTATCTGATAATTAAGCTGGTGATTAATAACACGAAATCATATAATATAATAATGGTGAACAAATTATATACATTTATAACCTGTTACAAATCAAACTATTTTTGGTGTAAATCATTTTAGACACATTATCACAATTATATGTTTCTATAGCTAGCCATTCACAGTTGGTCAAAACTAAAAAGTAAATTCATACAAAAGCATGGTTACTGTTATAAAATTTACACTAAGACAATATACATGTACCACATCAATGTCCATAAATAAATTAACCAGATGTATATTGCCATGGTTGGTTGACACACGGTGAATTCATAATGCATGACTATTTTCATTTTTGCTTTTTCAACTATAACTATTATAGGTTTTTCCCCCAGTCATCCTTTTTAATGGAATTTATTTCTGCTAACTGACCTCAATATGTGATTGGGTAGCTATAAAGGTATTAAATGGGTTATACAATTATGTACATCAAATTATTGCATGATGTTATGATTATGTTCATATATTATAAATATTTGTCTCTCATGCTTACTACACCACCTTTCAAACTTTGCTTTCCCAAATGGGGAGGTTTCAATGTTTAATTTAAATTAAGAAAACTCTTGTCAAAAAATCTGTTATTTTCAAGAGCTAAAATTACCAGTACATAATTTATTAACCCATATCGAAGAAGATTCCATTTTGGAAACAGAACTAAAATTAGTTTTGTGAAAGTAATCTAGTTTCAGGTTTAATCTACAATACATGGTGGAATAATAAAACAATCACAGATTATTATATAGGAATGTATCACACATATAGTATATATATATATATACATTATATAAAGTCCTGATTAAAATTCTCTGGTATGGTGGAATATTAATGTAAATAATGTTATATTTATTCAATAATGGTAAATAATGAATGAGAGACATGGGTCAGTTACTGCCCCTGAATATTCCCTAAAAGTAAATAGGTCCTCTTAAGTGGCTTCCTCAGATTTTATCATTGTTTTCTTTGCACAGCATACTATCAATTTACATCTACTTTCGCATCGTATAATTATTAAGTTTACAAATCTCAACAGATTTCCTACAGTACATCCAATGGGTAAATTTCAGCTATGGCAATATAGACTATCAAAATCTTCCAGAGCAGATACACCCGGTGCACCCCCTATCCTAACGGTGCCTACATATATATCAAGCGCAAGCTATGCACCTCATTGATATAATTCATAAGTCAGATGTAAGCATGCCACCAAATAGTTTTTACCCTGTGGCCAACAACTACTGGTTACTCCAGAAATCTAAGATTTAAAGGATTGAACTAATTTAAATAATGTTGGCACTGTTTTGGTGTTGTTTAATATTGGACGCCAAATTCAATCACTTAATGATAAGATGTGCATGTTGTGAAATAGTATCTATTAATTGAATAGTAAATGGTTTGTAAGCTGTATAGCTTTCTGTCCAATTCCTTAATACAATTGTGGTAAATAATCATGTAAATGATAGAAAATAAATGTTTAAAGCTATGCTTTATTCGGTATACATGTATATACAATACATTAACTGGAAAATCATTGCCATTGTTATTATGTTGAATATTTAAGTGTACAAAGAGTACAGCATCTCTGTTTTAGCAAGTCTAAATATACATTCATCTTTGTAAATCTAATCACAATGTCAATAATACTTTGGTATGGATAAGTTTCCAAATTGGTATGGTGATTAACTTTTTATCAAAAGATATACTGCAATTCCCACAAGAGTACCTCCTTTTAGTTTTGCTGTTTATATAAAAGTGGTACCTTGCCAGTAAAATAAACAATGACTGATGATGTTCACAACATTACTTGTCACTGATGCTTCCTGTCACGATTCGATTCGTGAAATTTCAATAAGGGATTTTGGAGATGAAGTGAGTGTTGTTGTGGATGGCATGATTCCAATACATTTTAAAGCGGGGCATATATGCGAGATGGTCAAGCGACACACACGATTTCTATGGTATTTACAAGAATTTCATTCATTTGACATAGTGACCTTAGTTTTTGCATGAAAAAAAAAGATATTTGAAGGAACACAGCTTACATCAAACAATAGCAGTTTGAGCAAATTGGGTCAGATATAGTGTTGCTACAAATTTTACAAAGATCTCCTTTAAGAAATGGTATTACATTGTATGTATGAAATGTCAAGTAAACATAGTAATATACATTGTATAATTATATGGTAATTAACTAATCATATAACATTCTATATTAGTATCAACATATATTAAAGTAACTGATGTGTGTATTACTATTAGGAAATTAGAAACTTAGATTACAAATTATTATATTGCTTACATTGTACATGTATATTGGTACCAAGAAGTGTCCAATTGCGAAACGTGCCAGATTGCACGATAGCGTTGACCAAAAATTAGGTCAAGCTCTGAATGGACAATACTGAATAGTTAGCAAGTACCATTCTGTCAAATAGAGCTAGCTTATTATGGCAGTGAAGGACACCGAGGGCCATGTCCATACACAAAACAGAGATATTGAAATAGAGGTCATATTACAATAACATTGATCATAACAGAGAGAATATCCTATAATTATCATTAACTTCTAAGATTAATTAAGTTTCGAGCATCCTTAATGAAAATATTAGTTTTTATTAATATGACCTTCATCTTATAACATCTGTCAAGGTCAGCAACAATTTTGTATAAGTTTATCCTATACTTATAAAATACTTCACACTTAACTAATTTCTGAGCAATCGGTGATAACATATGGTCATCAAGTAACCTTGATGTCAGAGGTCAAGGTCAGATATAATCTTTGCTAAAGAATATTCTCACAATTTGTGTCACGGTTCACACAGTTCTTGGAGACATTGAAGATCTACAACAGAGTGAACAATTTAAAATGTTTTATGCACACATTTGCTGATATCTCTACAAATGGGCATACAAATGGATATTTCTAATGTTAAAACGTACCCTCATGAACGTACCCTCATGCCAAACTATTCTTAAGGAGCACAAACCCTAAACCACTAGACAGTAGACACTATAATTATATCCCAATGGTAAAAGTATCAGACAGATGGACAGAAATCACTAATCCACGATCGATTTGCAATCTGGCTAATAATACATTGATGCATAACCTAATAATAATACTATAATGTTTTTTCCTATTACCGTACCAATTATCTATGTTAGATCCATTTGTATGTAACCTTAAAGCGATATTTCACAGCAATTAGCCCAAAAATGCCATTCTACGTATAAATAAGTTTGCTACTACAAATGTTTCCAAAATAGGTCGAACAATAACTTTCAATATATAAACAGCATGTACTCTCAAAAGTGATAGTTTGATTTCATATAACGTTCATCTACGTTCATGACACTCGTTTACTATTGGAGTCCATACTAAGCTCATGCTATTATCGCTTAGAGATAATTTAAATGATAATTATCATTATGCAAAACATCTACATTTCCAGCCACCCACTGAATAAGCCCTACTCCCCAATCTCCTTAGATTATAATGGCATTTTCTAACTTTCAAGACTATGCATTTTTGTGGACCTCCGTTTTCTGTGATACGCGCATGTGTATGCCTGGCTACGGACCTGGTTTGTTATGTTATTGTTCGGGATTTTATCCCTGCATCAGCACCATTTTGGGCTATATTGCCGGCGGGCAGTTTACCTAACCAGTACTTGTGTGCACCAACCTCCATAAGAAACTGCCAACTTTTTCATATAAATGAGAAGGACCTGGTTTGTACTCATTCAAAATCAATTTCAGCAAATGGTTCCTGCCCCAACCTTACACAATAATTATACATACAATTTGAAAATTCATGAAGATATAAAAAAGTAAATTGTAAAAATATATATAGCAATCTGGTTAATACTAATTGGAAGCACTTCAACAAACATCAGGCATAGAAATCATGTAAAATCGCATTACATTTATGTAAAATCTCGCATAAAGTACATCAGTTCTTTGGGGGACTACTTTCATCATCACTATCAGGCAGTGGATCTGCCCTCTTGGTGAAGTCCACTTCGCCATAGATTGTCATGTCATCCAGTCCATGGATAACCAGCTTCTTCTGTCCCTTTAGTTGATCATTGAATGCCAGGTCTGCATAGATCAATCCTTCTTTGTTCTGGATA
>CM026386.1:98458878-98490654 GCA_014843695.1 Archivesica marissinica
AGTCCAACTGATATTAATATGTTTCTATTACCAAGCACATATTGCATATTGGTATTACATGTATCTCTCATTTAGGCTCATGTTTTAGAATCAATAATATATGTGTTGGCGTTAATGGTAATTGATTGATAGCATGCGGTTTACGCTAAATAACAATATTCATCCTCAATACAGTAAAATGAAAATCTTTATTATACATTGTAATACTATATGTAAATAGATTGTTTACCATTTCGAATGTATACGCATATTAAATCTAGTATACGTGACCTGTATAGTATTATATATTTGTTTGTTTATAACGTTGTAGTCAAGTAAATATGTGTTCTGTTCTTCCTAATAATTTATACAGGGGCGCATTATACTATATATATATATATGCGTATACAATATGAATATGTGTATATAAAGATTAGCTATCCGTGTCATAGAAAATGTATTGGTGGAATTTATGAAAGTATGACAGACTATCGTTGGCATTTTGTTAGTCATTTATTCCAGATTATAAATTCCGTGTCATAGAAGATGTATTTGTGGAATTTATGAAAGTATGACAGACTATCGATTGGCATTTTGTTAGTCATTTATTCCAGATTATAAATTCCGTGTCATAGAAGATGTATTTGTGGAATTTATGAAAGTATGACAGACTATCGATTGGCATTTTGTTAGTCATTTATTCCAGATTATTTAGTAGAGATATGTACACGATATATCATTTAAACGTCAACTTTATAATTCATGGATCTATTCATGGAAAGCATGCATTTCATGATCTGATATTGCATAGTTTCCTCTGTATAGTTCCCCTATTTTCATAGGTCGGGGCTTGGGATATCCAAATGGTACGTTCTCTGTGATGCTATTGTTACAATGTGAGAAAAATATACTTCCAACCTGGCGTTTGAACCCAGAACATTTCGCTTACAGGGCAAACGCTCTACCGACAGCCAGCAGGATCCCTTACACGTGATCCTCACAATGGTGACCGAGTCCGTACCGTTTCATACTTTCCCACCAAATTGGATTTCTGCATGTATATGATCACTATCATATTGAACAAATTTGAAAGAGCATTGTACATAGATCATAGATCCGTGAGATTTGTTAAGAGTGTGTGCTACACGGTGGCCATCATGGATTTCAGAAGAAATTAATTTTAACAACGTTGGACGATCAAACAATGTTGATATTTCGACGGTCAGGATGAAAATTGCATTAGAGTGATCACCTCGTCGATACCTTATGACATTACCATATTAGCTCGAAATCCGGATGGCAATTCGTGAGAAGAATGTTAATGAATGTGAGCTATATCTAGGTAATCCATCACCTACTCAAATAGCATGACCATAAATGGTAGTTTAAAAATGTTCACGGATGGCGTACGGTGGATAGACATATTGCGGTAGCAATACTTCACATTAGCCTTGTACAGTCATATAGGGCATGCAACTTGGGTCGGCTCAATAGTGTGTATAGACTTTATGCAGCATGAATGCTTTCACCAAAAGACATTGGTTGTACATAGTTTTGCTCAAAATCATACAAAAACAGTTTATGTCTGAAAAAATAAGAAACGGTTTAAAATTTATAAAGCTATCGGTGGCTTCCGTAGTTTAAAATAAAGAATGTTTAAAGATTATAATTATAGGTCTCATCTCCTAGTACTGAAGTCGTTTTCGGTTAGCGGATGTTTTATTAATCGGACTGTTTGACTAAAATACAGACGTTTTGGTCGGCGGACGTTTTGACCAGGAACCATCAATGACATGTCAACACATTGCATTTTACTTTTTCCTATTCCATGTGTATATGGTCGATGCTTACACTATAGACATACACATGATCGCTGTGTATATTGTGGATATTGTTACAGGCTGTACAACTACCAGAGTTTTTAACGCGAACGGTTTTCCATAATACACATAGATACTCAATATTCGCGCATGCGTTTATAAACGTTTCAATTCGTGCATCATCTTTGTGTCGTATGAAACGGTTTTGACGTGGGGACAATCTACGTCGGGGACGGGAATGACCGCTGTTTCCCGGGTCAATTATATCATGCACGTGTTCTCGTGAACAATTGTCAATCATGTTCTGTATGTAATCGTTTTTGTTTGTATATATTTGCGACATTTCAACAAGCGCATTTTCAGAGATGCCTATGCCTTACCAAGAGTAGACGACACGTTAAATGCTCTAGTAAATATTACTCCAAATTAGATCGCAGAACTGAATGGATTATAGCAGGTGGAGCTAGCTGAACAAGACAAAACTGTATTTTCTATAGGTCCGTTAGATTTTTGGGAATGTAACTGGATTCCGTTTGGTCTAACCAACGCGCCGAGTACCTTCCAATGGTTGATGCAAATGTGTATGGGAGAACTTAATCTAAGAGAATGTATAAATGTTCCAGATGATGTCCTCATATTTTCGCAGACTTTTGAAGAACATATCGCCAGGTTAGAAGTTTGTTTTGAACGTCTTACACGGCATGTTTTAAAGTTAAAACATTCTAAATGTGAATTTGTCAGCAATAAGGCTACTTATTTACTAGGTATTCAGAGAAGTTGGCAGCTCTGACAACTTAGCCGTGATGCACAAGGAGTAAAATCTTTGCGTATCTGTTTACGTTTTACAGGATATTACCGTCGTTTTGTCCAGGACTATGCAAAGATTACCAAGCCTCTGAATGATCTACTTGTTGGGTATCCCACCAACAAGGCTTCTAAGAAGGCCAGGAAGAAGCAAACACCATGGAATTGGGGAAATGACCAGTAGAGAAGTTTTGATACCATTGTTAATATTCTTATTAATCCACCTGTTCTTGGTTATGCTGATTTTTCTAAACCACTTGTTTCTGTAGATGCTTCCACAGAAGCGGTCGTTTACCAGGAACAAGGCGGTTTAGAACGTGGCATCAGCTATGCCAGCAGAGGTCTACGGTCCAGTGAAAAGAACTACCTGGTGCACAAGTTGGAGTTCCATTGTATAAAGTTGGCAATCAGCGAGAAGTCGCATGATTACTTCTATGGTAACACCTTCATCGTGCAAACAGACAACCTGCTGACATACGTATCCCCCACAACCAAGTTAGACGCGATTGGGCATCGATGGTTATCTACTCTAGGCAACTACAATTTCACTGGCAAGTACCAGCCAGGTCGACTGACCAGTGATATGGATGGACTTAGCCGAAGACCGCAAGATAAAGCAGAAGACATCCTGTTCACAGATGACACCAATGTCATGTATACAGAAACAATGGTACGAACAAATGAACACCCTCTTGCCGAGTCATTACAGATGGCAACAACCTAGAGCTAGTTCCCACCGATAAAACAATGGAGACTACTGATATGTGCGATATCAACTGGAGAGGAACAAAGAAGTACAGAATAAGTTCATCATCAGGGATGGAGTACTTCATAGACAAGTGTCAGATAGATAACCATACTGTATATCAGCTTGTTTTGCCAGAAAGCTATAGAGAATGGGTTAAATCATGATTTCGGTCCGTCACATTAACAATATCAGCAAGAAAGCTAATAATACTCGATCATACCTACACTCCCACATCCATCAGTACCTCATGAAGACCAACGAGTTATGCTACACAAACTTATGAGACCTCTGATGGAATACGCCACTGTCATCTGGGATCCCTGCACCTAATTCAACATCAGGAAGCTGAAGATGGGGAGCGTAGATCGGCACGAATGGTGTTCTCCAACTATCAGAGGATGAGCAGTGTGATGAAAATACTACATCAACTACAGTGGACAACACTACAAGAACGCAGAGTACAGACCAAGGTTACCATGGTGTACCATATTGTATATCATCTGGTAGATGTCCCTACCACATACCTCACACTGATCACATCTGATCACGGAATGTCATACCTAGTACCTTTTGCCAGGACTCTCTGCTATCAGAAGCCATTCTTCCCTGACACCATAAGACTTTGGAGCAGCCTCCCTCAGACAGACGTAAGCTGCTACATATACATGTTTAATTTGAGTTACAGTAGGTTCATGAAACTCTCATCTTCTACACCGGTTCCTGTTGTCCCTAAATGTAAGTTGAATGTATTGCGAAAATACTATGAAGAACACATTATTCTATAAAATTAGATTTATTTTAACAGCAGCTAAAGTATCAGTATGATTATAACAAACGTATTGTATATCTGGAGACAACATATACATGTGGATTATGCATCGCAGAATATAAGAAACATTAGCAGTTACATTATGTTCATACTCGCCTATAAGACAACCCCGCCTCCCCCCCTACATTGGTCCTGAAATATGTGGGTTTTGGCATACACTAGCACGTAAGACTGGATGATAAAATGGCTATCAGAACAAGTTGAATGTTTGTGCAAGTTGAAGAATTGTTCAATATCAGAGTGTTTTCTTTTCTAAACCTAATTATGGGTACCATTTAACACATTCATCAGAATGCAAGTGGGAATTATCACAGCTGTGAGCACTCAACACCTTGTAATATAAATACATCTATTTCCCAATGACTATATAAAAAATCCTTAATGAATAAAAGTGAATAATATAAAAAGTTAAATTGTATTTATTGCCCAATCTAAAACTACCAAGGTTCAGTGAGATGACAGCAATAAATACACAAGTTTGGTATTGTCAATAATTGGCGTAAATAAGTAAAAATGCATCAATTATCGAGTCGGAACAAACTGATTTTTTTCGTAGCACTTGATTATAAGATAAGTGGCCACGTCTTATAGGTGAGTATGGGCAGTAATCAAATGTTGAATTTAATCTTTCTTGTTACATATGAAAATAGCAAGACGTCACCATTAAAATAATACCCGATATCAATTACGTTGAATGCAAACCAAATGACATAAACAAGAGAAGTCGTTTGTTTCCCATTTTTGGATTGGTTTGTGCATTTGCCAAGTGAAAATTGGTTGTTTCAGTATAATACAATACACCAACCATGATTTTGCAACTTGTACCTAAAAATGTTCATGAGCGAGTGATCATTGAGCTTATTTACCATGTCGGCGAGCGATATTTCATGAGAGACAACATATTATATCTTTTTATCTCAGGTTAGAAAATGTTGCTTTAAATGGAGATGCGATGTGTTGTTTAAATTTCAGGGCATAAAGTCACAACAACAGCTTCGGTCACATGGCGACTCCAGTCTACTACTGGTGGAAGAAGACCCCAGATGCACTCTAAGCAGTCTTTAATGCACGGACGGGCAACAGGGTAGAACTACCGACCTTCCGCAAGCCAGCTGGATAACTTCATCACTTGAAAGAATTCAACACCCAAAGTGGGATTCGAACCTGCAGTGGCAAGGGGCTAGTGATTTGAAGTCATCAACATTAATTGCTCGGTCACATCGCTTAAATATTTGTCCTGACATTGATCTAGCTGCCCATTAGCATAACATTAGTTGACGTTGCAAGAATACCACAGACCAAAACTAAATGTATCACATTCATAGAGGTAGCACGTTCGATGGATTCCATTATTAAAATAATGCTGTAAGAAATTGTTTCGCAATTGAGCTAAGATAACTGTGTATGAGGTTTATTCATTATTGGTTGATGAGTTGTTTGAATGCAATTGTTTGATTGATGCTCAATGATCCTGCTCAGAATAAATACCCAACAATACGGGAAAATAATGGTGATAATACTGTAAATCACTCTTCATTCATTTTAGCGATAAAAACTCCTTTGCGAATTCAATATTTAATGTGGATGCGCGTTCGCTTCAGGTGCGGAGTTCGAGCCCCGCTGGAGCCATTACGATTGTGCCCTTAGGCAAGGCATTTAAATTCCACATTGCCTCTTCTCTCTCCCTCGTGGCGATGGATTCCATCAGGAATGAGGTCTCGAGAGTGATTTATATAAGTTGAAAGAACTTGTTTCGTAATCGAGCTAAAATAAATTTGTATAAACTAACCAACATATAATAGATTAACGCCTTCATATTTCATATGGTATCGGAAAACTCGGATTTATGATTTTGTGGAAAAAAAGAGAGAACCCAACTATACTAATATTTCACCCTAAGAATATCCTCTGGTGAATTCAATATACATGTAATTATTTAGTACTACACTATGTATAAAACTACTAAAATGCTGAGTTCTCTTCATTGCATAGTGGTTTCCCGTGTTCTTGATGGGCCCAAATTCTTGGGGTAAAATGTTATTTGGCCACTATTTTGTTCTATCTATCTATCTATCTATCTATCTATCTATCTATCTTTTCTATCTATCTTCCTTTAATGTCGAACCCCTCGCAGGGATGTAGACATGTTTACATGAATACAATTGTCGGATGTAAACACTCTGTCCAGTCTAAATATCAAAAACGGTGAGAAGTTACCGATACTGAAAAGAGCAAACCACTAAATTTGAAGATAGAAACTAGCCTCGCATACACCCTCATATATATGTCTATTTATTAACAAGGCACTTACAATAATTAAGGTTCTGTAATTGCTTCTATGGTATTTAGGGGGGGATATTTAAGATAGATTTTTATGTCAAATGAAATAACTTCATCAAATATTTTAGTGCTACTTAATATGAGTAGTCTTAGTTTCATAGTTCTTTTCCAGGATATGAAGGTGAATGTAGGTCCTCCATGACACTATTTGAAGGCCAATCTTACATTAGTCTATTGTGATTATCAAAAAGTAATGACGATGTTGCAAATTCTCATCTCATTACTAACTTACTTACCCAATTGTGGTTGATTAAAAGCAAAAACAATAATAGAGAAGCTGTTTGTTGTTGTATGTTCCGCTATAGTAAAACCATTCATGGCCTCATAGCAATACCTCGAGAATAGGGTATATCAATTGAATATTGTAAACAAACATGGCTGTCTTCCGAGGCTTGTCACATGGAAAATAATTGAACTTGTCTCATGTGTTTTACTGGAATGATATCTTAAAACAGTAATTTAAATGAAGACAAAATATATTTGGAAATGTAAGCTGTGATGAATTAGCTAGTGCTGATTGAAGTCTTGGCACCTCGAGAACCAGCCATCCTATGTATTCTTCTTAGTTTAAGCCTTTCAACACCGCAGACCTCTAAATAGGCTTACAAAAAGTGTAGATCCAGATGAGCCGGCTCGTGACGAGCTGTCTCATCAGTATCTGCACTTTTTGCCAGTAATATTGCTATTTTTAGACAAAATTACCGATTTTGATAAATGAACTGGTCCAAATGTAATTTTCTTATTAATTTATTGGTCTAAAAATATCATGAACCAGTCCATGTCAGTTACTTGGTGTTGAATGGGTTAAACAATATTTTATTCAAGAATGGTACATAACATAGGATTAGTTGCAACAGTACAATTAGGATTGGGGAAAAGTTTACATAGTATTATTCTTCAAGAAACCTACATGAACTATGTCGTTTGCAAAGATAATAGCTCTACTTGAATTATATGATTGTATATAATGAACACTTCTCCTATAAAGTAAAGCTAAAAATAAATGCTAAAGTTATACAATTATCAAAAATAATACGAAAATCTCAAGATTAAATAGAATGTACAAGTATCTGATAATTAAGCTGGTGATTAATAACACGAAATCATATAATATAATAATGGTGAACAAATTATATACATTTATAACCTGTTACAAATCAAACTATTTTTGGTGTAAATCATTTTAGACACATTATCACAATTATATAGCTAGCCATTCACAGTTGGTCAAAACTAAAAAGTAAATTCATACAAAAGCATGGTTACTGTTATAAAATTTACACTAAGACAATATACATGTACCACATTATCAATGTCCATAAATAAATTAACCAGATATCAATGTCCATAAATAAATTAACCAGATATCAATGTCCATAAATAAATTAACCAGATATCAATGTCCATAAATAAATTAACCAAATATCAATGTCCATAAATAAATTAACCAGATGTATATTGCCATGGTTGGTTGACACACGGTGAATTCATAATGCATGAATATTTTCATTTTTGCTTTTTCAAAACTGTAACAACTATAACTATTATAGGTTTTCCCCCTAGTCATCCTTTTTAATGGAATTTATTTCTGCTAACTGACCTCAATATGTGAGCTATAAAGGTATTAAATGGGTTATATAATTATGTACATCAAATTATTGCATGATGTTATGATTATGTTCATATATTATAAATATTTGTCTCACATGCTTACTACACCACCTTTCAAACTTTGCTTTCCCAAATGGGGAGGTTTCAATGTTTAATTTAAATTAAGAAAACTCTTGTCAAAAAATCTGTTATTTTCAAGAGCTAAAATTACCGGTACATAATTTATTAACCCATATCGAAGAAAATTCCATTTTGGAAACAGAACTAAAATTAGTTTTGTGAAAGTAATCTAGTTTCAGGTTTAATCTACAATACAAGGTGGAATAATAAAACAATCACAGATTATTATATAGGAATGTATCACACATATAGTATATATATATATACATTATATAAAGTCCTGATTAACATTCTATGGTATGGTGGAATATTAATGTAAATAATGTTATATTTATTCAATAATGGTAAATAATGAATGAGAGACATGGACATACTGCCCCTGAATATTCCCTAAAAGTAAATAGGTCCTCTTAAGTGGCTTCCTCAGATTTTATCGTTGTTTCCTTTGCACAGCATACTATCAATTTCCATCTACTTTCGCATCGTATAATTATTAATTTTACTATATCTCAACAGATTTCCTACAGTACATCCAATGGGTAAATTGCAGCTATAGACTATCAAAATCTTCCAGAGCAGATACACCCGGTGCACCCCCTATCCTAACGGTGCCTACATATATATCAAGCGCAAGCTATGCACCTCATTGATATAATTCATAAGTCAGATGTAAGCATGCCACCAAATAGTTTTTACCCTGTGGCCAACAACTACTGGTTACTCCAGAAATCTAAGATTTAAAGGATTGAACTAATTTAAATAATGTTGGCACTGTTTTGGTGTTGTTTAATATTGGACCATCTGCCAAATTCAATCACTTAATGATAAGATGTGCATGTTGTGAAATATTATCTATTAATTGAATAGTAAATGGTTTGTAAGCTGTATAGCTTTCTGTCCAATTCCTTAATACAATTGTGGTAAATAATCATGTAAATGATAGAAAATAAATGTTTAAACCAAATGCTTTATTCGGTATACATGTAGATACAATACATTAACTGGAAAATCATTGCCATTGTTATTATGTTGTTGAATATTTAAGTGTACAAAGAGTACAGCATCTCTGTTTTAGCAAGTCTAAATATACATTCATCTTTGTAAATCTAATCACAATGTCAATAATACTTTGGTATGGATAAGTTTCCAAATTGGTATGGTGATTAACTTTTTATCAAAAGATATACTGCAATTCCCACAAGAGTACCTCCTTTTAGTTTTGCTTTTTATATAAAAGTGGTACCTTGCCAGTAAAATAAACAATGAATGATGATGTTCACAACATTACTTGTCACTGATGCTTCCTGTCGCGATTCGATTCGTGAAATTTCAATAAGGGATTTTGGAGATGAAGTGAGGACAAGATTGTGTTGTTGTGGATGGCATGATTCCAATATAGCATACATTTTAAAGCGGGGCATAAATGCGAGATGGTCAAGCGACACACACAATTTCTATGGTATTTACAAGAATTTCATTCATTTGACATAGTGACGTTAGTTAGTTTTTGCATGAAAAAAAACAAATTTTACAAACATCTCCTTTAAGAAATAGTATTACATTGTATGTATGAAATGTCAGGTAAACATAGTAATAGACATTGTATAATTATATGGTAATTAACTAATCATATAACATTCTATATTAGTAAAAACATATATTGAAGTAACTGATGTGTGTATTACTATTAGGAAATTAGAAACTTAGATTACAAATTATTATATTGCTTACATTGTACATGTATATTGGTACCATGAAGTGTCCAATTGCGAAAAGTGCCGGATTGCACGATAGCGTTGACCAAAAATTAGGTCAAGCTCTGAACGGACAATACTGAATAGTTAGCAAGCACCATTCTGTCAAATAGAGCTAGCTTATTATGGCAGTGAAGGACACCGAGGGCCATGTCCATACACGAAACAGAGATATTGAAATAGAGGTCATATTACAATAACATTGATCATAACAGAGAGAATATCCTATAATTATCATTAACTTCCAAGATTAATTAAGTTTCGAGCATCCTTAATGGAAACGTTTTTATTAATATGACCTTCATCTTATAACATCTGTCAAGGTCAGCAACAATTTTGTATAAGTTTATCCTATACTTATAAAATATTTCACACTTAACTAATTTCTGAGCAATCGGTGATAACATATGGTCATCAAGTAACCTTGATATCAGAGGTCAAGGTCAGATATAATCTTTGCTAAAGAATATTCTCACAATTATTTGTGTCACGGTTCACACAGTTCTTGGAGACATTGAAGATCTACAGCAGAGTGAACAATTTAAAGTGTTTTATGCACACATTTGCTGACATCTCTACAAATGGGCATACAAATGGATATTTCTAATGTTAAAACGTACCCTCATGAACGTACCCTCATGCCAAACTATTCTTAAGGAGCACAAACCCTAAACCACTAGACAGTAGACACTATAATTATATCCCAATGGTAAAAGTATCAGACAGATGGACAGAAATCACTAATCCACGATGGATTTGCAATCTGGCTAATAATACATTGATGCATAACCTAATAATAATACTATAATGTTTTTTCCTATTACCGTACCAATTATCTATGTTAGATCTATTTGTATGTAACCTTAAAGCGATATTTCACAGCAATTAGCCAAAAAATGCCATTCTACGTATAAATACGTTTGCTACTACAAATGTTTCCAAAATAGGTCGAACAATAACTTTCAATATATAAACAGCCTGTACTCTCAAACGTGATAGTTTGATTTCATATAACGTTCATCTACGTTCATGACACTCGTTTACTATTGGAGTCCATACTAAGCTCAGAGATAATTTAAATGATAATTATCATTATGCAAAAAACATCTACATTACCAGCCACCCACTGAATAAGCCCTACTCCCCAATCTCCTTAGATTATAATGGCATTTTCTAACTTTCAAGACTATGCATTTTTGTGGACCTCCGTTTTCTGTGATACGCACATGTGTATGCCTGGCTACGGACCTGGTTTGTTATGTTATAGTTCGGGATTGTATGCCTGCATCAGCACCATTTTGGGCTATATTGCCGGCGGGCAGTTTACCTAACCAGTACTTGGGTGCACCAACCTCCGTAAGTACCTGGTTTGTACTCATTCAAAATCAATTTCAGCAAATGGTTCCTGCCCCAACCGTACACAATAATTATACATACAATTTGAAAATTCAATAATTATACATACAATTTGAAAATTCATGAAGATATAAAAAAGTAAATTGTAAAAATATATATAGCAATCTGGTTAATACTAATTGGAAGCACTTCAACAAACATCAGGCATAGAAATCCTGTAAAATCACATTACATTTATGTAAAATCTCGCATAAAGTCCATCAGTTCTTTGGCGGACTACTTTCATCATCACTATCAGGCAGTGGATCTGCCCTCTTGGTGAAGTCCACTTCGCCATAGATTGTCTTGTCATCCAGTCCATGGATAACCAGCTTCTTCTGTCCCTTTAGTTGATCATTGAACGCCAGGTCTGCATAGATCAATCCTTCTTTGTTCTGGATAAAAGTAGATAAATACATATGAAGTGGAATTAACCCCCATGTTAATTGGGAATTATTGACGATTGATCAATCACAAGTCCATCCATCACAAATTAAATATGTTACCAAGTAACTTCACCTTCCTACAGCACATCAAATATTAATATGGGGTCAATTCAACAAAGTCTCGAACGAATCAATGAGAACTGAAAATTAATGAGAAAGAAATGTCTTCAACTGGACGGTTTGAGCTAATTTTGAGCAAATATGAACACGTTATTTACAGACTGGTATCCAGACAGGCCGGTGTTGTGTAAATAAATTAAATAAAGATTGATACACTGATAAAATCCTGGGTATACAGTCATGTTTTGCCGTTCTTGAAATACATTCTGCTTGAAATAAGTAACGATATTTATAGAAACTAACATTATTTTATACAAAATACACATATCACATGCAACTGAGAACAAATTAATCATCCTGTCAAGGCCATCATACTTACAACCTCTTTGGTCATCAAACATTTTCATTGTCACAGTCATACCTTTTTTTGAACTGGATTGGATGTCTCTGGATTTTCATAGATAGTTTCCTCATTTGGCTTTGCAGGAGAGGCCATTGCATTTTTAGCCTTCAACTCTGGTGCATTTTCGTATATATCTCCTAAAATACAATTTTTAAATTTTCATAAAACTTTGGAAGATGCTACTTAAGAATAGTAGGACTATCATACATTGTATTTGCACTGGTTGCCAACTTGCTGTTAGAATGATCAAAAATCTCATCGACATTTTTTTCATCTAGAAATGTGATGAAGTACAGTGAAACCCCTCTAAACTGAACTGCCTCCGGACTAGAAGTTCGATTTGAGGGAGTTATCGTTTTAGGGGGTACTCTATGTGAGTCAGTGATGAATTTTTGAACAAATTACAGGTACAAGAAATTACAATAATACCGTAGTTTAAACTATATGTATACATCATCATAGCCAAATGCATGGCCGTGACAAGTGCTAATGACTGCCGGACCAGCAAAGGTTTCCTGCTGGCACTTATATTTGAATGTGTATGGCACCGCTGTGAAATGTCCAATGACTGTCAATTATCTTATTAACTAATAAAACCAGACGATATGCAACCTGCTTGGCTGTTCCTTGTCAATTGCCCATATTGTCCGATACTCTGAAGCCATACATTAATCAGAGACAGGTGTTTTCCCTAAGGCACCGAATAACGGCCTCTGTGATTAAATACAGTCATCTGACATGTACACTAATAAATGCATATAATAGTTTTACAGAGATTATAATTTGTGGATTAGATTATGGTTTATAAGGGAAGTAACCGCTACATAGCTTCTTAAAATTACAACTGGTGCGTGTCTAAAGATAGATATGGAATTTCCGTGTTTAGTTTCCAGAAAATTGATTTTACTATACTATACTTTACAGGCAAAGAGAACATATTTTTATCGAGAGCTTATATAATTAACATATAAATTACTGTGCTAAAAATTCAATGGCGCAGAATGGAGAAAAAAACACTGTATAATAACAATAATTAAACCTCTTTATCACGCCTTTTTAATCTCACAACACCTCCGGTAATGTAAACAATATGCCAACTGATATATATATAATTGAATTTTGAAAACATCAAAAGTGTTAAACTTCAGGCGATACTAAGATTGTAATTTGCAATATCGGGACTTGGAAAATCATCCAGTTTGTGTTTTGAGGGGTTCCACTGTAATAATTATGGCTTAGATATTTGTTTTGTTTTTTAAATTTTATTTAATCATGTCAACTGTGCTAATAAACTTAAGTATATATATATATCTGTGCTTGAGCAGTATGCTACATCTTACAGAATACTGAGGAAAGACAAATTGGGGTAATTCAATAAATATATTAGATAATTTATTGGATAAATGATATATAACATGCATATAAAATATTTATTTCATAATTATTTATATTATAGACCATAGATATGGCTAATGATTATATTATCATGGGATTGCGAATGAACAGAAAGTCAACACAAATCAATAAGTACAAACATAAACCTGGCTTAGCTGTCTTCCCATTTCTTGTATCTTTGAAAGGCCCTTTCTTTCCCTTGTCCTTCTTTTCTTGTTTTCCTGCATAGGTAAGTGGTTTATCTGCTGATTGGTTACAGTTGAATCAAAATATTTATTATTTTTAGTACAAGATACTGGGTTAACATTTGGTAATGTTGTCTACTTATCAATTAATTTCATATATAATTGTTACACATGGGAAATCGAATTGGTTGGGAAATATTGTTTCAGATATGTGCAAACATCATCAGTGTAACAAATCCAGTTTAAAGTGGAAGTCATGCTAGCGTAGTGGTAGTGAGCTTGGTTCAGGTGTGAAAAACCCAGAGTTTGCTCCCAGCTGTAGCCGTTACGATTGTGTCCTTAGGCAAGGCACTTAAATTACACATCTTCTTTCTTCCTCATGGCGATGATTTCCATCAGGAATGAGGTCTCGAGAGCAATTAAGTTGTAAGAACTTATTTCGCAATCATGCTAAAATAAATGTGTATAACCTAGTTTAATATACATACAAGCTCATTTGAAAATCCATTAAGCAGCTTAGGAGGTATGAGCAGACACAATATATTTTACCTCAAATAAGATTGTTTACAGTCGCAACTGTCTTAAGCAGCCAGTCAAGAGAATTGCAGAAAGTGGCTGCACATTTTAGCCCCGCGCTCTTGCCTTTTATAAAAACAGTGTTTTTGTTATATAAGCCTCAACAAGTGCATTGCCTTACTGCCTCTTTGATCAATGACTGTAATATAGTAAACGTTTTCAAAGGGTTAACCCCAAAATATTCACTCCCGCACATCATTGCAGCTAAAACTGCAAACTGACCCTTATCTGACACACACTACCCCTTTTCTGACCCTTGTCACAAGTTTGAGGATCAGAAGATCCCAGTATCATACGCTGCTACTGCGAGATGTGTCCCGACCACGATGAACATGCTGTGAGGCCAGCAGGGAATCTACTTTGCATATGACTGTTGACCAAGAAGTTAGAGCTTATGTCAATAAGGTGAACATCTAGGCAAAATTTAAATTCCGGGCTAGTGGACATACATACATCTTAATGGCATTTCCATAGTTACCTTCCAAGGTTGTTTTATATGGATAACACCCTAAACTCTTTGTTGATGAAATCTATTTTGTTCTCCATATGGTTAGACTAGCAGTTATTCCATTACAATAGTGACATCTAAACTAATATCAACATATTCAAAGATGTTATTAAATAACATTTGTTTTATGTAAGTTTAACAAGTGTAACTCTGTAATTCGTATATAAATAATTATTATAAATTATATAGTGATTTAAGTACATTTACTTATTTTAACATTATTTCTCATTCTAACACGACCCAGCTAATAACATACATACTTGTAGAGTAAAATCTACCGCGGGTTATTCTGCGATATAGCTACCTTGAACTATGCTGCACGCGCACCGTGTTTTGGCTATTCCATTTATACAATGCGTGTAAAGTTTTATGAATGAAAGTCACGTGATGTTTGTAAATACTACCGTGGGAATTCGCGGAAGTGAGCTATTTTTAGAATCAGATAATCTCTTGTAAAATAAATAAAATTATTGATCAGTTACAACTTTTGTTCATTTATGCACTAGATTGATATTTTCCATAAAAAATAACGTCATCACGCCTTATGCGGGAGGAAATTTCGAAAGCCAAATGCATGGCGTTTGAAGAAAATACTCCTTTGATTCTCGTCTAAAATTAATAGAAGTAAGTCGTGTTCTTAATTAATACAAGTATTACCTTTAGACTTTATTGGTGTGGCATACACATTGTCTGCATCTATAATAAAACATAAACTATAAAACGAGTAAATAACATGCTTGCAAGCAGTCAAACGCACAATAAGAATAGTATTTTTATTTCAGCTATTTTAAAATATTGTTTTATTTAAGTTTATTTATAGTCACTACCGGTTGCCCATTTGAGTGACAGGCAGTTTATCGAACAACACATTTCCTGGGCAGGCTCTAGCGGTTAACCAGTACTTGGTGCACCAACCTCTGTAAGAAACTGCCAACTTTCTCATATAGAGACACGGTCTGAGCGGAGCTTATTTCAGCTGCCAATATTATTCATATATTTCGGGTTTTACGCCTGCATCAGCACCATTTTGGGCTATATCGCCAGCGGGCAGTTTACTTAACAACACCTTTCCTGGGCAGGCTCCAGCGGTTAACCAGTACTTGGTGCACGAAGCTCCGTAAGAAACTGCCAACTTTCTCATAGAGACACGGTCTGAGCGGGGCTCGAACCCGTGACCATCAGTGATGATAGGTTACAGTGGTATGCAAGTCAGCGACCTTAACCACTCGACCACGGAGGCGGACTTCAACAAAAACTAACCTAAATATAACAAAAACTAACATAAATATATTACTCAACTACTTTCCAATCATACTTCATACCATATATAAAATGCACTATTTAACAAAATTCCATACTATTATTATGAATGTAAATTTGTTCATATCTGAACTAATTTTCCTAAATGACACTGACATATAGGACCATATGTTACTGGCAGACGATCGCATAAACATTTTTGAACCAATCCTCTTTGGTACCAACTTGGTGTAATAAACACATTAATTGTATTCTAATTAATTTTAAATTACCCTCACATAGTTATTGTCATGTCAACCGTTCCTGCATCAGACAGAAGATGCTCCTTTCTAGTGTGGAACTTCTATGAATTGTATATGAAAATCACAGCTCAAAATGTGAATGCAAATACAGTCCACAAAGACAACCCACGGAAATGATAAAAATTGGTCTTTGTGGGCAGGTTGTTATTGTTGACAGGTTAAACTTTATTGATAATGGCTTGATAGGAAACAGAATAATGATCTTTAGAGACAGGAGGTCATTATTCAGGATTGAATATACATGCACTATTATTACAGTAAGCAATACCGATCATGTTAATATATACCTTGCATTAACTTTGGTTTCTGTGATTTATCAACAATGGCATATACACTGTTATTTCCATTATCGACAACAGGTTTTGTCTTCTCAACTGTAGAATAGACTGGCCCACTGCCTTCTGCTGCGCTTCCACCAGCCACATTTTCCTGGTCACGAGGTCCAGATGAGTCATACATTGGATTGTCTTGCATACCTGTTAACATCACAGGGATTCGGCACATTTGAGGGTACTAGTATATATATTTAAGTACAGGGAGGAAAAGATTTCTCAATGATCAGATTCAGATTGTAGATTTATTTGCATTTCAGGTCAAACTTTGGCTTCCAGTTCGGTCCTTTAAATATATTGCCTAAAATTTAATGTTGTTCATATAATTATGAATAATTCAAGTTGTTCAATATACATTTGTATTAACAAGTTAGACATCCATGATCAAATACTTCTTACTGCAATATATTAATTAATAAAATATGAACTATTTAGGTTTTTAAGTTTAAAACTGATCTGTATTATAATTTTAGTGATTATCATTAAAAGCAATGCTAAACAAACCATAGTCATCATCGTCATCATCATCACATTCTGAATTTCTGGAAATAAATTGGTCAGAATTATTTTACAAATGAAGACAAGTCTTTCAAGTAAGAATATCTTATATCATGTAGCAACTCTCTATTATTGGTGGAGAAGACCCCAGATGACTCTCCGAGCAGTATTTCAAGCACGGGTGGTCACACGGGTAGATCCACTGACCTACTGCAAGCTGCCTGGATGGATTCCTTACTTAAAAGAAAGTAGGTAAATCTTTGTTTTTGACTGTAGCATGACATACATCTCTTCTGCTTTTCATGTCTAATGAGCTTCTCAATAATCGAAAATTATGTCAAATGTTAAAAAAACCAACATTCAATTCACACACCTCTACATGGAACATTGTTCAACAGTATAAATATCTCAGCTTGAGCTATGAAGGACTGGTTAAATGAGTTTTCTGTGTGCAAGAAAAAAACTATATTACCTATCCTTCTTAGCACGACGATTCTTTGATTTCCCTGAAAATATTGTAAATACATATACAAATACTAATTGTGTTCAACTCCATTCTTCTTAAAAGCAATATGACTATTATAATATGTACATTTACATTATTAAATCACTTACTCCATTCCACAATCATGGTTAAACGTTATTTGCTTTAAAAACATAACAACTGAGATTAATTTTTATTTGTGCGGGGGCTTGAACTCATCACAATAAATATTTTACTTTAACAAAAATAGCAAAATAACTCATAAATTTTAACCTTTTACTGCTACCATTCTTGTTGTTCTATTTGTTAGCCTTATCATCTGACTTACCATACCTGAATATGTGTACCTTAGCACTCAATGTCAGTTAAAGGACATTTCCATATGTTTTCTCTCCTGGTCTTCAATTTTCTAGAAAAGCTCAATATTGGTGTTTTCTGTTCATAAATTTGTATATATACCGCGTGCCTACTTCGTACGTAGCTTTTTTACCGGCTCTAAATACAATTTCTGGATATATTCTATGTCAAACAGTCTAAAATAGCCAATGTTGCGCTGTCCAAACACTGGGTACTGTCATTTAATACGATATGCTTATAACATGTCTTTTCCCCATAACATAGTGATTATAATGGACTACCAATTAAAAACAAGTTACCGGCATCGATGAACTACTGTGGATGTTCAATTTAGTACACTGAGTTACGACACACTATCAATATTTCCTCAATCAACAAACAAGCTATAGATCTAAGTTGTTTAAAAAATAAGGTTTTATTTAAGTATGTTCTTTAAAGAATGAATATTATAACATAGAATAAACCATTACCATGTGTACTAACAATTCTGCAAATACTAGCTAACGTCCATTTATATTTACTGAAGACAACTGTGGAGTGCAGTTCCCACAGTTAATGCGCTTTATATAGCCAGCGTTCCAACCAGATCAACAATTGTAGGAAAACTGTGGGAGAGAGGCTTATTAAGGAATATACATCCGACACTTCCCACAGTAAAGTTACCTAACGCAATGCATGAACATTCCACTTGACACAAGGAGCAGAGTATGTGTGAAGCGCTAAAACCAGAGAACTAACGAATATTAATATCCCATAACTCCCATAACTCCCATAAGTAGCCCCCCACTATGAAAGTAATCATGTCATGATGCAAATGTGAAAGTTGCCTGACGTCATAATCACATGAGGTAGAAACATGGCCGAGCTAAGTTATTTCCGGGTTCACAATGAACAGAAAAACGGGAATAAAATGGTATACCGTTAAAATTACAGGTAAACTACTTAATATACCGGTAGTTGCAGAAAATTCCTATAACAATATGTACACAGAATAATGAGGAGGCATAGTAAACATGAGTAGGCGAGTAGAACGTTGAATGGAAAAACGTTTTACAATACTAAAAAACGTGGTGAACACTGGCTCATCACAACATTAAAGCAAAAACTGTGTAGATTTAATAGAGATGATAAAAAGTTGTTACAAGAGTCATAATTAACACTCAAAAATACAAGAATTATCACATTGTCAAAAACCTACATCGCTACGTTAATTTTGCATAAGATACGTTAATACTTAAGGTGCTGTATGCCCGAAACTAGTAGAGTCAGCACATGATTGCATATGTTCACATATTACAGACATTTCCTAGCTAAAATGTTCCACTTATTATTGGTAAGATTTGTTATGTTTATATATACTGAACCAAAAAAGAAACTTTCGCGAGACTTCAATGGGACTGTTTCCACATATGTGTATATTAACAGTTTGTATTCGTATTTGTTACTGCACAATAATTTAAAATCAATTCATCAAAGTTCATTTACAGTCTGAAAATTATCAATTTCATTGGATTTTTCAATTTCATTTAAGGTAGGTGTTGATTCAATTGTTTTTGCTTTAGAAACGATTATGCCCACCGCGAGCATTGCTAACAGCTTGGCAGCGACGACGCATTGAGTGGATGAGATTATTAATTTGAGCCTGGGGTATATTATTCCACTCTTCTAGCAAAGCGTCACGGAGCTCATTGACGTTACCAGGCGGATTTTGACGTTGCCGTACACGTGTGTCAAGATTATCCCAAAGGTGCTCGATGGGATTTAGATCCGGGCTTTTTGAGGGCCAGTCGTCTATGAAATCAATATTGTTGTTTCGCAAGAACTGGATATTGTCACGGGCGACGTGAGGTCTGGCGTTGTCTTGCTGAAACACAGAAATAACGCCGTGATTTTGTAAGAGAGGAACAACGTGTGGGGAAAGGACACGGTCTCTATACTTTTGAGCATTCAAATTGCCATCAATGACCACTAATTGGGTACGATACCCATAACTTATTCCGGCCCAGACCATCACGGAACCCCCACCGCCACAACGATCCCGCTGAAGAACGCAACAGTCAGCGTAACGTTCATTCCTACGTCGGTAGACCCTGATCCGACCATCACTATTGGACAATGCAAACCTGGATTCATCTGAAAAAAGAATCGTCCGCCAGTCTTGCCTTGTCCAGTTGATGTGTCTATCAGCCCATTGAAGCCTGTCACGGCGATGACGATCCGTTAATACTGTTCCGACGTAGGGACGACGTGCACGTAAATTGTTCTCAGCCAAACGATTTCGTACGGTTTGAGCGGAAATCCTGGGGCTATAAGTACCTGGGGTGACAGACGCTGTAGCTGTCGCAGTTAAAAAACGATTTCGTAAATGTTGGTTCAAAATATAGCGGTCTTACGCCGGCGTGGTTACACGTGGTCTACCGCTACGTGGAAGATCTTCCGTGCTTCCGGTCTGCACAAACCGCCGTCTCAGACTTCTAACTGCCTGCACAGATGATCCACCGTGTGCAGCAACCTCTTCCGTTGAAGCTCCTGCCTCCAGCATCCCAACGGCTCTCTCTCTTAAATGTTTCGCAATTCGAGGCATCGAAATTTTGCCCAAATTGTATCGATATAAAGGTGTTTAGGTATTTTTATGACTGTAGTCGTCAAGTGCAATAACTTGCAGTGAAAAATGTTAACACATGTAAACCAGATATGTCCACCCCGTGCGTGCACGTGAAAATGGAGGTTTTGTCAAAACAGACGATATCGTTCGACATGAGGTGATTATCTGACCGATTTCCCAAAGTAGGACGTCAGTGTAAACTACTACATATACACATTTTTCTACATGTTGTATTTAACCTTATAAGTTTAAGACCTACTTTGCGAAAGTTTCTTTTTTGGTTCAGTATATATAAAACATAAATAGCAATAAGATACGATAAAATAAGATATGATTATATTAACACGTTATTAAAATTTTTCATATTTACGCTAATATATCATCTTTGGTGTATTTATCATTATCTGATACTGATCGCTTCGAATAGTTGGTGACGCCCATTTATTGTTATCTTCCTAGTATAATGTTTATCAGGGTATAGAGAAAGTTTAACAAATTTCTCTGTTTTAGAATATAAGCAATTTTTTTAAAAAGTGATATCGTTTCATAAAAATGTGTTTCCGAGATGTACTACAAACACTAACTTCACAAATTTACTGAACATTTGCAAACAAATATTTTTAATTTGATTAAGACTATATAAAGTCTTACTTACAGTTTCACTTATTTATGAAAATCAAAATGTCCCAGTTTTACTTATTTATGAAAATCAAAATGTCCATTTAACTGACATCGTGTGTTAGACATAAAGCATATATTTTCGTCAATTCTACGCGTAATGAGGCAGTTTGTACAGTTTCATAAAATCTTTCAACACACCCCAAAATGAATGTGTCACCTGAGATGCTGTTCGTGCGTTCAAGTGTATACTCCACTTCAATATCAGCTATGGAAACCACCGAACGACCTCACATAATACCCAGACTGAGGAACGAATGGCATTGTTGAAATGATGTAGTTCTAGATTGTAACCAAATGCTTTAGTACTGCTTAATGCCATATATTCTTAGCTCAACAACAAGTTACTTTACCTTTTCCCAAGACACCTCTCCTTTTCATGACAACTACTATAACAAGAATGAAAATGACCCCGCCTCCAACTAGACCGGCAATCAGAGCAACTGGCAAAGAAGGACCAATAATCTCTGAAACAGAAAAACATGAGTACACAGATGCAAATAATGTACTACATCTGTTCAATGTAATATACAATTCACTGTTACACTGTTTTATAAACATGAAGTATGAGTGTCAATGGCAGTTCTTTAATTTGATCTATATTTATTTATGGAAATCGTCAATTATCAAAAAGAACAAGCCTACATAAAAATATAACTTATAATCCAACTCTAACAGAAGTGGGTCCAAAATATAGAGCTTAAATGGTTTACCTTTAATTTAACATAATGACTTACTTGTCCAAATAAAATGGTCGAATATCGAAATATACGATATTTTCATTATAATATGATTTGCAACGCAGATATGACCCACGTTTGATTTTGTTTTTGGGGTTTACTGTTGCACCAACAGCTTAGGTGAAATGGTGACTTTGCAGCTACTATTGGTAGAGGAAACCCTGGATGTCTCTCTGAGCAGTAACACAGGAGCAGGTGGGCACCAGGCTAGAACCACAAACAGTATGCTAGATAATTTTCTAAAGGGGATTCGAACAAGCAAGGGCAAACTTGAAATAAAGTGTAAACTCGCTATAATGTTTACAAGGCAATATTTGGCAGACAGACGGATAGGTGAGCTAACAAATACAACATGACCAAATTTAATCATCGACCGATATCACATAGGACATTGACCTGTTAAACCCAGAGATCATTATTCTATATGAAATAGCGACCTGTTAAACCCAGAGATCATTATTCTATATGAAATAGCGACCTGTTAAATCCAGAGATCATTATTCTATATGAAATAGCGACCTGTTAAATCCAGAGATCATTATTCTATATGAAATAGCGACCTGTTAAATCCAGAGATCATTATTCTATATGAAATAGCTACCTGTTAAATCCAGAGATCATTATTCTATATGAAATAGCGACCTGTTAAATCCAGAGATCATTATTCTATATGAAATAGCGACCTGTTAAATCCAGAGATCATTATTCTATATGAAATAGCGACCTGTTAAATCCAGAGATCATTATTCTATATGAAATAGCGACCTGTTAAATCCAGAGATCATTATTCTATATGAAATAGCGACCTGTTAAATCCAGAGATCATTATTCTATATGAAATAGCGACCTGTTAAATCCAGAGATCATTATTCTATATGAAATAGCGACCTGTTAAATCCAGAGATCATTATTATATATGAAATAGCGACCTGTTAAATCCAGAGATCATTATTCTATATGAAATAGCGACCTGTTAAATCCAGAGATCATTATTCTATATGAAATAGCGACCCGCGGGTCCACATTCTATAATAGAAAATCGACCACCCCATTATACAGGGTTCATTTTTGGTCCAAATTTTAGGGAGAAGTCACTTCTCCCTCCAGTCAAAATAGGGAGAAGTCACACCAACTCAGGGAGAAGTGAGGGAGAAGTGTTGATTTCCTCGCGACAACACAAATTTACAGTTATAATACTTGCCAAGTACTGGAAAGTTTTGTTGTCGTGAGCACAGGGATTCGGCACGTTTGGTGGCACTAGTATATATATTTAAGTACAGGGATTCTACTCTGTGGCACAGGGATTCGGCAAGTTTGGTGGTACTAGTATATATATTTAAGTACTTAAATATATATATATAGTACTTAAATATATATACTAGTACAACCAAACGTGCCGAATCCCTGTGGTCGTGACTCGTGAGGCAAGTCAATCAGGAACTGAACTATGCTATATGTTATAATTATATAAGGATATGACAAAGTAATTGACACAACACAGGAGATGGTCAATTAATTTGGCATAAAATTATTTAATGACATATATAGAGCCTAATTCAGTTGTTATATGTATCATGAAACCCAGGGGCGAGTAAAAAACAGTTTTTTACTCTACATTCTATATGAAATAGATATATATAGAATATAGGGGAAACAACTCTTTTTTTAGAAATATGAAAGAAAATACAAGCAATGGTTGAACAATATTTTATTTAGTATAAATGATAAATACCATACTCATGATTATTACTAAACCTCATTAAAATAAATAAAAAATATCGGTCCTCAAAACATAACATGTCGGGTAATTACGGTATTCGGACAGTAGTCCATAATCAAGCGAGACCCGATTAAATATACAATAGGCACCAATTTAATCCTATAAGCGCTTACGGGAGAGTAATGTTTATCACAGGTAGTTTGATCGGACCAATGACACACACAAAAACGGAGCAATATAAACATTTGTTTACCCCACAAACTATATATTGTTTATATTGCTAAGTTTTGTGTGTGCCATTGGTCCGATCAAACTACCTGTGATAAACATTACTCTCCCCTGCAGCTAATGACCTGTGTGGCCTTCGCGTGTAATCTGATAAGAGACGCGATCATGTTTTGATAGCATGATGAAAGACACGCGTGTCTATATTTAGCACAAATGCTGTCTGTTAACACTGGGCAGTATATTGATTTTCTGTGCACAAGAAAAACGGCACTAACAATTTGCTGGTCGCGAAATTAGTCTGCAGTTTTTAAATATTGCATTACAAAAAAAACAACATAAAATGTACAGTCAATTTGCATGTTTAGACAGATGGCAATTCACGTTAAATTTTAAGTAGCCAAAACGATGGACAGAGTTATTTCCCATCCTAGGTGTCATGGCGGCTCCCAGCGGCGATCAAGCGAAAATGATAGATTTCTCGGCGAATTTTGATGGAAATTAACCAAATTTTGCCGAAAATCGGCAGGGCGACTTGCACTTCCCTATTTCCAAACGCCAAGGCGAAACGGAGCCAAAAGAGGCGACATTATCGCCCACGTCACCCCCTAAACTGGTCCCTGATTATAGAATAATGACCCCCTACCCCCAATGTCATAATATAATTGTATTAATAATTGCATAAGCTATAAAACTAACAATTATTAATCAAGTGAATTGAAGTAATATATGAGAAAATATATATATATTTAGTCTTATTATGTTCAAAATAAGTTGAAATGATAGGTTCATGTTTCTTAAGGAGAAATTAATGTTCCCTTTAACACACTTAATTCATATATATCCACCTATTATAGCACAGTACTAACAATTCTTATCATATTCATGTATGTTCTGTTAAACCTTTCCAAAAATGTTCAGTATTTTAATCGATAGTTTTTTTGACAGGGCTGTGAATGGAAAATTGTGAGAGAAAAAAGAGGATTGCCCTCACCTAAAGGTTAAAAACATGTACAAGTACCATAATATTTATATATATTATAAAGTGCCCATTTGTAATCGAGAAAATATACGACAAATTATCGACTGTAATCATGTGCAACTGCTTCAAGCTTAAGCAGAGTTCATTCTAGGTCAGAATGTTTGGGAGAAGTGAGCAAGCGTGTGATCCTTAAATGGTGTTCTTTAATATACTTCTACAAAATAGGGTTAAAATGCACAATACAACCATTAAATACAACATTTGAATAGAAGGAGTGCTTTATAATGGGCCAGTGCATCTTACTAGACACAGTTTTGTTTGAAAATCGTAAAAACCAGGAGAAGTGGAGCCCCCAGAGGGCGAAGTCAGGGTCCCTAGGGCGACAATTTCGCCCACATCGCCCTCTAGAATGATCCCTGTTAAGTACAATATAGACAGCAGTTTGTTTTTGTTTATACTACATATATATTAAATTTCACAATACTATTCTTATTAGTTAATAAAATGGCCATAAATTTGCAACAATTTCATTGCCAGGTTTTATAAAGCATAACCTTAGCATAATCTGATGTCATGGAAAATTCTCTGCTATGAAATAAATAAAGGTGATATTTTCAAGTGGAATTACCAATAAATAAGCAAATTATCTATGTGTGTTTATGTTTATTTATCATAGCTACCGGTTGCCCATATGACTGACGCATATCATAGAATAGTGCAATGATACAGATAGAGACCCGTTCCAGAGTCCCCTCTAGTTCTTTTTACGTGTACAGTGTAAAGCACCGACACGAGACCTCGGTTTAAAGTCCCATCTGAAAGACTGCTAATTATATTAGGGTCAGACGCGGTATCGATCCTGCGATCCCTGGATTACCAACTTCAAAATCGTATAATTTCTGATGCACAATTTGTAATGTTTTGGTGCTTATTGGTAGATGATGACATTGACATCCGTGCCTGAAATACTGCTCGGAGTGGAACCTGGATACAGCCACTGTCCAGGCTTCACAATACATTTATATATTATTACTACATTGTATTAGTAATATAGTTAATGAGCTGACCTAAGGTGGTATAGTTGATGTAGTCTGTATAGTTGCTATTTCCTTCTATGTTATATGCAAACATCCGTACAAAGTAAGTTGTCGAATCATCGAGACCATCTAACGTCTTAGATATTGGTTCATTGCTGGTAGCAAGCATACCATTCACCGATGTTATGTTGCTCCAGTTCACCTTATCTCTGCTTAGTTGTATCACAAATGTTTGTTCAAAGCCTCCGTGGAAGCCTCGTTTCCAAGACAACGTGACCGTCGTATGCTGAATATCGCCTATTTGTATATCATATGGGGGACTTGGAGGTCCTGAAATAATCAAAACAATCAAATACTTTATACATATATGTAGTACTTCCAAAAAAGGGGCTATGCAAAACAGAATATAAAGTTTCAAAGTTGTATTTGTTTATAAAGTTTTGACTGTACAAAATTCCAGAGTAACCAGATGAGCATAGAATATATTTTATATTATCCAACCATTACCATTACCGTGTTCCAATAGCTTTCTCCAATAAGAAATCACTTTGATGTCTACTACATGTATCAACAGGGTTATACCAATTTCCCAATATATCACATAACTTGGTTGTATTCAGTATACAGTCATCTCATAATTTCTTATATGTACACATGTGTAATAACACCTAAAATGGTTCTGATTGGCTGAGAGACTAATCCTTTTAATTTGTACATTAAACTTTACAGTATGCATATCTCTATTTGAATTGGTACATAACGTCAATGGTAAAGACAAACTATGATTTAAAAGAAGTATTGACACAAGTTTAAGACTGTTTAACACTTAAATATAACGCTGCTTTGCGTGGTGCTGTCTTGACAATTTGAGCTGACACATGGCACCAAAGTGAAAGTAGCAACGTTATTTATTAAAACGAGCGCGCTATGGTAATGTGATACAAGCGTGCTGTGGTAATGTGATACAAGCGTGCTGTGGTAATGTGATACAAGCGTGCTGTGGTAATGTGATACAAGCGTGCTGTGGTAATGTGATACAAGCGTGCTATGGTAATGTGATACAAGCGTGCTGTGGTAATGTGATACAAGCGTGCTGTGGTAATGTGATACAAGCGTGCTGTGGTAATGTGATACAAGCGTGCTGTGGTAATGTGATACAAGCGTGCTGTGGTAATGTGATACAAGCGTGCTGTGGTAATGTGTACAAGCTGCTGTGGTAATGTGATACAAGCGTGCTGTGGTAATGTGATACAAGCTGCTGTGGTAATGTGATACAAGCGTGCTGTGGTAATGTGATACAAGCGTGCTGTGGTAATGTGATACAAGCGTGCTGTGGTAATGTGATACAAGCGTGCTGTGGTAATGTGATACAAGCGTGCTGTGGTAATGTGATACAAGCGTGCTGTGGTAATGTGGTACAAGCGTGCTGTGGTAATGTGGTACAAGCGTGCTGTGGTAATGTGATACAAGCGTGCTGGTAATGTGATACAAGCGTGCTGTGGTAATGTGATACAAGCATGCTGTGGTAATGTGATACAAGCGTGCTGTGGTAATGTGATACAAGCGTGCTGTGGTAATGTGATACAAGCGTGCTGTGGTAATGTGATACAAGCGTGCTGTGGTAATGTGATACAAGCGTGCTGTGGTAATGTGATACAAGCGTGCTGTGGTAATGTGATACAAGCGTGCTGTGGTAATGTGATACAAGCGTGCTATGGTAATGTGATACAAGCGTGCTGTGGTAATGTGATACAAGCATGCTGTGGTAATGTGGTACAAGCATGCTATGAATTGATACAACGTGCTGTGGTAATGTGATACAAGCGTGCTGTGGTAATGTGTACAAGCATGCTGTGGTAATGTGGTACAAGCGTGCTGTGGTAATGTGGTACAAGCGTGCTGTGGTAATGTGATACAAGCGTGCTGTGGTAATGTGGTACAAGCGTGCTGTGGTAATGTGGTACAAGCATGCTGTGGTAATGTGGTACAAGCATGCTGTGGTAATGTGATACAAGCATGCTGTGGTAATGTGGTACAAGCGTGCTGTGGTAATGTGATACAAGCGTGCTGTGGTAATGTGGTACAAGCGTGCTGTGGTAATGTGGTACAAGCGTGAGTGGTAATGTGGTACAAGCATGCTGTGGTAATGTTAAACAGCGTGCTGTGGTAATGTGGTACAAGCATGCTGTGTAATGTGGTACAAGCATGCTGTGGTAATGTGATACAAGCGTGCTGTGGTAATGTGATACAAGCGTGCTGTGGTAATGTGGTACAAGCGTGCTGTGGTAATGTGGTACAAGCATGCTGTGGTAATGTGGTACAAGCGTGCTGTGGTAATGTGATACAAGCGTGCTGTGGTAATGTGATACAAGCATGCTGTGGTAATGTGATACAAGCATGCTATGGTAATGTGGTACAAGCATGCTGTGGTAATGTGATACAAGCGTGCTGTGGTAATGTGGTACAAGCATGCTGTGGTAATGTGGTACAAGCATGCTGTGGTAATGTGATACAAGCGTGCTGTGGTAATGTGGTACAAGCATGCTGGGTATGTGGTACAAGCATGCTGTGGTAATGTGATACAAGCGTGCTGTGGTAATGTGGTACAAGCATGCTATGGTAATGTGATACAAGCGTGCTATGGTAATGTGATACAAGCGTGCTGTGGTAATGTGGTACAAGCGTGCTGTGGTAATGTGTACAGCATGCTATGGTAATGTGATACACATCTGTGGTAATGTGGTACAAGCATGCTGTGGTAATGTGATACAAGCGTGCTATGGTAATGTGATACAAGCGTGCTGTGGTAATGTGGTACAAGCGTGCTGTGGTAATGTGGTACAAGCATGCTATGGTAATGTGATACAAGCATGCTGTGGTAATGTGGTACAAGCATGCTGTGGTAATGTGATACAAGCGTGCTGTGGTAATGTGGTACAAGCGTGCTGTGGTAATGTGGTACAAGCGTGCTGTGGTAATGTGATACAAGCGTGCTGTGGTAATGTGGTACAAGCATGCTGTGGTAATGTGATACAAGCGTGCTGTGGTAATGTGGTACAAGCATGCTATGGTAATGTGATACAAAGGATGTTACACTCGTGATGATTTCATATCATATTTGAATAAACTCGTTTCATAAAATACGGTATGATATCACCACTCATGTAAGATCATATTATTATGTATCATGCTAAAGGAGTTGACATTTAATTTAAATTGACAATATTGACCCGTTTTTTTACAACAACTTCGGAAACATTCGTACCAAATATATCATGCCAGCTGAATATAATCTCGAAAGAAATCAAATGTTGGATACTTCCATCTCGCAACTGTTTGTCCAACCCATTGCGTCCGATGAGTTTAAAAATGTCATCGGGAATGAATCATTTATATTGCAACATATGCACACATAACAATTCTGCTATGATGAGTTAGATCAATGCACTAGTTACGATTAAATGTTAAATTAGGCTTTCTTTTTCTTGAAAATGGTAATGGCCACATAAAGATGCATACTAATATTTCATAGTTGGAGAATTAGTGGTTACAATTATGTCTTTCTAGTGATGGCAGGGTTATTTTCGAGACCGACTTGAGTGGATGTCAGCCACACTATGACAATAATTTGTCGTTTTAGGAACACAAACTAGACATGTCTTACATACCCTGTCAACTTGTAATAGGTCAGCATTAGACTACAAATGAACAACAATTATTCAACACTATGGTATCTTGAATAATAAAGGGTCATTCCGTGTCAAATCACCCAATGGTGGTACGGGTCACCTCTCAGAGTTGGCTGAACTTCATTTCTAATATACATCTATGGGTATAATAAACACATGCAAAATATAAAATTCCAACTCCAAGTCGTTTCGGAATTATGGCCCTTCAAAGTTTGGATGTTACCCCCCCCCTAAAGCACGTGCGCGATTCGCGTTGTTGAATATTTTGCGTTTTGAAATGCCCATTAGAGGAGGACCTTTGAAATAAGATACAAAGCTGGACAGTGGTGCCTAGGGTGACTTTTACCCAAATAACATAAAACTGGCCTCAAAACAAGTGTATCTCATCCCCCTTTCTTTCTACAGGCAGCTCAAAACACCAAGTCCATCGATCAAATTAATTTCCATTTTAAGACCCCCAAAATCATGGTTAATAATCAGAAAAGGCTTCATATTGCATATACATGTGTATTATACAGTCATATGTTGCTACCCCCAAGGAAGGATAGAGCCCTGACTCATTTAATAAATAATTGGCAAGGGTCTAAACTTGGTTCCAGACAAAAAATATTGAAAAAACACCGAAATTCTTTGTGACCTTTGACCTTGGCAACACTTACCCTCCAACTTTAAACTCACACCATTTGTTAATACATGTCTAATCTTTCTTATGAAACAAAATGGTTTTGGAGACTCTTCTCCTTCATGGTCAGGCAGCTCTTTTAAATTGGGGGTATTTTGCCCATTTTCGTGAGTCGCAGCAATGCACAAGGATCTATTATACTGTCTATATTGATACCCAAGTGTTGTAATATGACAAATTAAGCCACTATTGCTAACAAATAATGACAAGTTTTTATGTTACAGGTGTTTTACAGATGAGCAGTACACAAAAATGTCATATTAAATGCCATATATACATTATATATTAGCAACACAGGATAACTCCGGAATCTGAAATCCAGAAAATGTATGTAATTCAAGTCCTAAATATTGTACCGGTACTGTACAATTTACTACAATGTTTTGTCCAAATAGTTCAATTCCATTCTATTTGAAATTAGGAAGCAATGCCATGATGCAGTCATTGTCTTTAGAAGATAAATTGTAGTGGCGTCCTCCATGCCCTTGCATCTCTGGAGCGCTGATTGTACATATGATGTCCTGATATATAGCACTCATTACGATGATCTGATGGCCAAGAAAGAGTTCCAATTCGCTTTGATTTATTCATGAACTTCACATGGACATCATTGTTCTCGTCTGATCTTTCATCTATTATTCCGACATACCATTTTTTATCATAGATGCAAACGACATATTGGCCTGGTTGGTACTCATTAGGTAAAGTTGTCGGAACTCTCTGATGCGGAACAGGATCAATGTCTGATGTGGATGCTTGATGTTGATCATGGTCGCTTAAGATAATTGTGCTGCATATATCATCAGTTGACAGCCTTCGCATCTCCAACTTACATGCAGATATAGGCACAAAACTGTGGTGTGATCTTGTACCAGGGATGGTCTTAGATGAAGCGTATCTTGCATCTAAATCATATTTCACCGTGTTACATTGGACCTGCTCATCTGATACTGAAAAGAACTTGATCCCTTTAATATGTTCGCAAGCCCATTTATACATCTGTTCGGCTGCATTTCTCACAAGGATTTTGCAGCTCTGAAGAACTTAATTCCTTCTGAGGTACATTAAGAACTTTGGCAACTTTAGCTTTGGTAGCAGATTTAATATCCTGTATCTTCCTTTTTCCATAGCCAACTCTCACTTTTTCCCTGACCTGCTTGAATGGAGAGTATCCTAAAGATGAAGTGCTGGCATTGAGCTTTAATCAGACCA
>CM026386.1:98491654-98517574 GCA_014843695.1 Archivesica marissinica
GTCATATGTTATCTATCGTGTAAGTATCTTTGTACATGTCATATGTTATCTATCGTGTAAGTATCTTTGTACATGTCATATGTTATCTATCGTGTAAGTATCTTTGTACATGTCATATGTTATCTATCGTGTAAGTATCTTTGTACATGTCATATGTTATCTATCGTGTAAGTATCTTTGTACATGTCATATGTTATCTATCGTGTAAGTATCTTTGTACATGTCATATGTTATCTATCGTGTAAGTATCTTTGGTACATGTCATATGTTATCTATCGTGTAAGTATCTTTGGTACATGTCATATGTTATCTATCGTGTAAGTATCTTTGTACATGTCATATGTTATCTATCGTGTAAGTATCTTTGGTACATGTCATATGTTATCTATCGTGTAAGTATCTTTGGTACATGTCATATGTTATCTATCGTGTAAGTATCTTTGTACATGTCATATGTTATCTATAGTGTAAGTATCTTTGGTACATGTCATATGTTATCTATCGTGTAAGTATCTTTGGTACATGTCATATGTTATCTATCGTGTAAGTATCTTTGGTACATGTCATATGTTATCTATCGTGTAAGTATCTTTGGTACATGTCATATGTTATCTATCGTGTAAGTATCTTTGGTACATGTCATATGTTATCTATCGTGTAAGTATCTTTGGTACATGTCATATGTTATCTATCGTGTAAGTATCTTTGGTACATGTCATATGTTATCTATCGTGTAAGTATCTTTGGTACATGTCATATGTTATCTATCGTGTAAGTATCTTTGGTACATGTCATATGTTATCTATCGTGTAAGTATCTTTGGTACATGTCATATGTTATCTATCGTGTAAGTATCTTTGTACATGTCATATGTTATCTATCGTGTAAGTATCTTTGGTACATGTCATATGTTATCTATCGTGTAAGTATCTTTGGTACATGTCATATGTTATCTATCGTGTAAGTATCTTTGGTACATGTCATATGTTATCTATCGTGTAAGTATCTTTGGTACATGTCATATGTTATCTATCGTGTAAGTATCTTTGGTACATGTCATATGTTATCTATCGTGTAAGTATCTTTGTACATGTCATATGTTATCTATCGTGTAAGTATCTTTGGTACATGTCATATGTTATCTATCGTGTAAGTATCTTTGGTACATGTCATATGTTATCTATAGTGTAAGTATCTTTGTACATGTCATATGTTATCTATCGTGTAAGTATCTTTGGTACATGTCATATGTTATCTATCGTGTAAGTATCTTTGTACATGTCATATGTTATCTATCGTGTAAGTATCTTTGTACATGTCATATGTTATCTATCGTGTAAGTATCTTTTGTACATGTCATATGTTATCTATATTGTAAGTATCTTTTGTACATGTCATATGTTATCTATCGTGTAAGTATCTTTGGTACATGTCATATGTTATCTATCGTGTAAGTATCTTTGTTACATGTCATATGTTATCTATCGTGTAAGTATCTTTGGTACATGTCATATGTTATCTATAGTGTAAATATCTTTGGTACATGTCATATGTTATCTATCGTGTAAGTATCTTTGTACATGCCATATGTTATCTATAGTGTAAATATCTTGTTACATGTCATATGTTATCTATCGTGTAAGTATCTTTGGTACATGTCATATGTTATCTATCGTGTAAGTATCTTTTGTACATGTCATATGTTATCTATCGTGTAAGTATCTTTGTACATGTCATATGTTATCTATCGTGTAAGTATCTTTGTACATGTCATATGTTATCTATCGTGTAAGTATCTTTGTACATGTCATATGTTATCTATATTGTAAGTATCGTTTGTACATGTCATATGTTATCTATCGTGTAAGTATCTTTGTACATGTCATATGTTATCTATCGTGTAAGTATCTTTGGTACATGTCATATGTTATCTATCGTGTAAGTATCTTTGTACATGTCATATGTTATCTATCGTGTAAGTATCTTTGTACATGTCATATGTTATCTATCGTGTAAGTATCTTTGTACATGTCATATGTTATCTATCGTGTAAGTATCTTTGTACATGTCATATGTTATCTATCTTGTAAGTATCTTTGTACATGTCATATGTTATCTATATTGTAAGTATCTTTGGTACATGCCATATGTTATCAATAGTGTAAATATCTTGTTACATGTCATATGTTATCTATCGTGTAAGTATCTTTGTACATGTCATATGTTATCTATCGTGTAAGTATCTTTGGTTCATGTCATATGTTATCTATCGTGTAAGTATCTTTTGTACATGTCATATGTTATCTATATTGTAAGTATCTTTGGTACATGCCATATGTTATCTATCGTGTAAATATCTTTGGTACATGTCATATGCTATATATCGAGTAAGTATCTTTGGTACATGTCATATGTTATATATTGTGTTACTATCTTTGGTACATGTCATATGGTATCTATAGTGTAAATATGTTTGGTACATGTCATATGTTATCTATATTGTAAGTATCTTTGGTACATGCCATATGTTATCTATCGTGTAAATATCTTTGTTATATGTCATATGTTATCTATCGTGTACGTATCTTTGTTAAATGTCATATGTTATCTATCTTGTAAGTATCTTTGGTACATGTCATATATTATCTATATTGTAAGTATATTTGGTACATGTCATATGTTATCTATAGTGTAAGTATCTTTGGTACATGCCATATGTTATCTATCGTGTAAGTATCTTTTGTACATGTCATATGTTATCTATCGTGTAAGTATCTTTTGTACATGTCATATGTTATCTATCGTGTAAGTATCTTTGTACATGTCATATGTTATCTATCGTGTAAGTATCTTTGGTACATGTCATATGTTATCTATCGTGTAATTATCTTTCTTACATGTCATATGTTATCTATAGTGTAAGTATCTTTGTAAATGTCATATGTTATCTATCGTATAAGTATCTTTGGTACATGTCATATGTTATCTATAGTGTAATTATCTTTGGTACATGTCATATGTTATCTATCGTGTAATTATCTTTCTTACATGTCATATGTTATCCATCGTGTAAGTATCTTTGGTACATGTCATATGTTATATATTGTGTAAGTATCTTTGTACATGTCATATGTTATATATCGTGTAAGTATCTTTGTACATGTCATATGTTATCTATCGTGTAAGTATCTTTGTACATGTCATATATTATCTATCGTGTAAGTATCTTTGTACATGTCATATGTTATCTATCGTGTAAGTATCTTTGTACATGTCATATGTTATCTATCGTGTAAGTATCTTTTTTACATGTCATATGTTATCTATCGTGTAAGTATCTTTGTACATGTCATATGCTATCTATCGGGTAAGTATCTTTGTACATGTCATATGTTATCTATCGTGTAAGTATCTTTGTACATGTCATATATTATCTATGTTGTAAGTATCTTTGTACATGTCATATGTTATCTATATTGTAAGTATCTTGGTACATGCATATGTTATCTATCGTGTAAATATCTTTGGTACATGTCATATGCTATATATCGAGTACGTATCTTTAGTACATGCCATATGTTATCAATAGTGTAAATATCTTGTTACATGTCATATGTTATCTATCGTGTAAGTATCTTTGTACATGTCATATGTTATCTATCGTGTAAGTATCTTTGGTCATGTCATATGTTATCTATCGTGTAAGTATCTTTGTACATGTCATATGTTATCTATATTGTAAGTATCTTTGGTACATGTCATATGTTATCTATCGTGTAAGTATCTTTGGTACATGTCATATGTATATATCGTGTACGTATCTTTGTACATGTCATATGTTATATATTGTGTAATATCTTTGGTACATGTCATATGTTATCTATAGTGTAAATATCTTTGTACATGTCATATGTTATCTATATTGTAAGTATCTTTGGTACATGCCATATGTTATCTATCGTGTAAATATCTTTGTTACATGTCATATGTTATCTATCGTGTAAGTATCTTTGTACATGTCATATGTTATCTATCGTGTAAGTATCTTTGTACATGTCATATGTTATCTATCGTGTAAGTATCTTTGTACATGTCATATGTTATCTATCGTGTAAGTATCTTTGTACATGTCATATGTTATCTATCGTGTAAGTATCTTTGTTACATGTCATATGTTATCTATCGTGTAAGTATCTTTGTACATGTCATATGTTATCTATCGTGTAAGTATCTTTGGTACATGTCATATGTTATCTATCGTGTAAGTATCTTTGTACATGTCATATATTATCTATGTTGTAAGTATCTTTGTACATGTCATATGTTATCTATATTGTAAGTATCGTTGGTACATGCCATATGTTATCTATCGTGTAAATATCTTTGGTACATGTCATATGCTATATATCGAGTACGTATCTTTGGTACATGCCATATGTTATCAATAGTGTAAATATCTTGTTACATGTCATATGTTATCTATCGTGTAAGTATCTTTGTACATGTCATATGTTATCTATCGTGTAAGTATCTTTGGTTCATGTCATATGTTATCTATCGTGTAAGTATCTTTTGTACATGTCATATGTTATCTATATTGTAAGTATCTTTGGTACATGCCATATGTTATCTATCGTGTAAATATCTTTGGTACATGTCATATGCTATATATCGAGTAAGTATCTTTGGTACATGTCATATGTTATATATTGTGTTAGTATCTTTGGTACATGTCATATGGTATCTATAGTGTAAATATGTTTGGTACATGTCATATGTTATCTATATTGTAAGTATCTTTGGTACATGTCATATGTTATCTATCGTGTAAATATCTTGGTACATGTCATATGTTATCTATCGTGTAAGTATCTTTGTTACATGTCATATGTTATCTATCTTGTAAGTATCTTTGGTACATGTCATATGTTATCTATAGTGTAAGTATCTTTGGTACATGTCATATGTTATCTATCGTGTAAGTATCTTTGGTACATGTCATATGTTATCTATCGTGTAAGTATCTTTGTACATGTCATATGTTATCTATCGTGTAAGTATCTTTGTACATGTCATATGTTATCTATCGTGTAAGTATCTTTGTACATGTCATATGTTATCTATCGTGTAAGTATCTTTGTACATGTCATATGTTATCTATCGTGTAAGTATCTTTGTACATGTCATATGTTATCTATCGTGTAAGTATCTTTGTACATGTCATATGTTATCTATCGTGTAAGTATCTTTGTTACATGTCATATGTTATCTATCGTGTAAGTATCTTTGTACATGTCATATGTTATCTATCGTGTAAGTATCTTTGTACATGTCATATGTTATCTATCGTGTAAGTATCTTTGTACATGTCATATGTTATCTATCGTGTAAGTATCTTTGGTACATGTCATATGTTATCTATCGTGTAAGTATCTTTGTACATGTCATATATTATCTATGTTGTAAGTATCTTTGTACATGTCATATGTTATCTATATTGTAAGTATCGTTGGTACATGCCATATGTTATCTATCGTGTAAATATCTTTGGTACATGTCATATGCTATATATCGAGTACGTATCTTTGGTACATGCCATATGTTATCAATAGTGTAAATATCTTGTTACATGTCATATGTTATCTATCGTGTAAGTATCTTTGTACATGTCATATGTTATCTATCGTGTAAGTATCTTTTAGCACACCGAGTTTATGAAATGTCGTTCGCTTGACAGCTACATTTGATGTAATTGCGTTTTTAATGTGTGTTGTTTCAGTATTATTTTAAGAACTTGAAATGGTTACTAAGACACAACGTAATCATGTTTTCTCACTTTTCGTCGTGAAGAAATTATGATAATGTATTATAATAATATGTTTGCACGATCTGTAATGCATATTCATCAACTAAATAACTGCATCGAAGAATTTAGTCATATGTACGGTTTATTATACGTTCTATTGCAGGTCATGTAGAGAACAGAGACAAACTAATATACGAAATTCTGAAGCTGTAACCATGTTGGAATGTGTAATGCTGCATGTACATTTAGTTGAATATATAATAGTACATCAAACATATATGTATGGTGTAGTCAGACTTGCAAACTTTCAGACATGTTGAGCTTTTGGAGAAAAACGAAATGTTAGAAATGTTAGAATACGCAGTATCGTTTCCGTTTTCAAACTATAGGAAATGAAGATGCATACATGTGTGTTGTAATTATATTCCAGCAAATGCTTTTAAAAATATACTATGACTTTGTAAAATTGTGTGGCGTAGTCTGTTTGGCTACCCAGTGAGGTACTGGCCTTACGGTCGAACGTTTGAATATATAAGGCGAGTGTGCACCTGTGGTGTGCTATGCTACATGGTCCAATACACGTGGTGGCAAGTCCAAGTAATGTTATGTGATTGTCCAAGTAATGCTACATCAGTGTTCAAGTAATATTGGATCAATGTCCACGGGATATATTAGTCGTATTTTATTTACCTAAGATGAAACAATAGAAGAATATTGTGTTGAATACAAGACAGACCTGTATCTCAACCTGGTGAGACAAGTCTAATTAAACCGTGTAACCGGACCGAGGGATCCACTGCAAACATATCACTAATCTGTGCAATGCAACGCCTCTCTCAAATAAAATAAATGAGTTCTAACAGCGCCAGTAACCTTCTCGGAGAATTATGTCCAGGGGAACATGATTGAGCCAATACCAAGACGTTGACAGTTCTCTAACTTCGTGAGCAGTTACATAGTCAGAAAGTGGTTCGTTAGCCCTGGATGACGTGTATGCTACCCGTATTGTCTGCACCAAACATAGGGAAATCGTACTCACATACCTCTTCAGTAAATTTCTGACGGAATAATATGACCAGTACACAATGTCCTGTCCAGAAGGAAGTAACACGGAGCAGATATATCTTGGGTGCACTAAGATGACACAATGACATGATAGACACACACCAAGTGGCGTAACAGATCGCGCACGAACGGACGGCAGATGTGGATCTCTACTATTAGAGAAGCCAGTGTATTAAGAAGTATTATTGTAAATGCTAACAATTAATTATCACCCGTTGCGCCAACATGAAAACTGATATTAATATGTGTCTATTACCAAGCACATATTGCATATTGGTATTACATGTATCTCTCATTTAGGCTCATGTTTTAGAATCAATAATAGATGTGTTTGCGTTAACGGTAATTGATTGATAGCATGCGGTTTACGCTAAATAACAATATTCATCCTCAATACAGTAAAATGAAAATCGGTATTATAATACTATATGTAAATAGATTGTTTACCATTTCGAATTTATACGCATATTACATCTATTATACGTGACCTGTATAGTATTATATATTTGTTTGTTTATAACGTTGTAGTCAAGTAAATATGTGTTCTGTTCTTCCTAATAATTTATACAGGGGCGCATTATACTATATATATATGTATACAATATGAATATGTGTATATAAAGATTAGTTATCCGTGTCATAGAAAATGTATTGGTGGAATTTATGAAAGTATGACAGACTATCGTTGGCATTTTGTTAGTCATTTATTCCAGATTATAAATTCCGTGTCATAGAAAATGTATTGGTGGAATTTATGAAAGTATGACAGACTATCGATTGGCATTTTGTTAGTCATTTATTCCAGATTATTTAGTAGAGATATGTACACGATATATCATTTAAACGTCAACTTTATAATTCATGGATCTATTCATGGAAAGCATGCATTTCATGATCTGATATTGCACAGTTTCCTCTGTATAGTTCCCCTATTTTCATAGGTCGGGGCTTGGGGATATCCAAATGGTACGTTCTCTGTGATGCTATTGTTACAATGTGAGAAAAATGTACTTCCAACCAGGAGTTTGAACCCGGAACATTTCGCTTACAGGGCAAACGCTCTACCGACTGAGCCATCAGGATCCCTTACACATGATCCTCACAATGGTGACTAAGTCCGTATCGTTTCATACTTTCCCACCAAATTGGATTTCTGCATGTATATGATCACTATCATATTGAACAAATTTGAAAGAGCATTGTACATAGATCATAGATCCGTGAGATTTGTTAAGAGTGTGTGCTACACGGTGGCCATCATGGATTTCAGAAGAACTTAATTTTAACAACGTTGGACGATCAAACAAGGTTGATATTTCGACGGTCAGGATGAAAATTGCATTAGAGTGATCACCTCGTCGATACCTTATGACATTACCATATTAGCTCGAAATCCGGATGGCAATTCGTGAGAAGAATGTTAATGAATGTGAGCTATATCTAGGTAATCCACCACCTACTCAAATAGCATGACCATAAATGGTAGTTTAAAAATGTCCACGGATGGCGTACTGTGTGTAGACATATTGCGGTAGCAATACTTCACATTAGCCTTGTACAGTCATATAGGGCATGCAACTTGGGTCGGCTCAATAGTGTGTATAGACTTTATGCAGCATGAATGCTTTCACCAAAAGACATTGGTGGTACATAGTTTTGCTCAAAATCATACAAAAACAGTTTATGTCTGAAAAAATAAGAAACGTTATAAAAATTATAAAGCTCTCGGAGGCTTCCGTAGTTTAAAATAAAGAATGTTTAAAGATTATAATTATAGATCTCATCTCCTAGTACTGAAGTCGTTTTCGGTTAGCGGATGTTTTATTAATCGGACTGTTTGACTAAAATACAGACGTTTTGGTCGGCGGACGTTTTGACCAGGAACCATCAATGACATGTCAACACATTGCATTTTACTTTTTCCTATTCCATGTGTATATGGTCGATGCTTACACTATAGACATACACATAGTCGCTGTGTACATTGTGGATATTGTGGAGACCGCAAGATAAAGCAGAAGACATCCTGTTCACAGATGACACCAATGTCATGTATACAGAAACAATGGTACGAACAAATGAACACCCTCTTGCCGAGTCATTACAGATGGCAACAACCTAGAGCTAGTTCCCACCGATAAAACAATGGAGACTACTGATGCGATATCAACTGGAGAGGAACAAAGAAGTACAGAAGTATCTTCGACAGAGAAGTTCATCATCAGGGATGGAGTACTTCATAGACAAGTGTCAGATAGATAACCATACTGTATATCAGCTTGTTTTGCCAGAAAGCTATAGAGAATGGGCTATAAAAGGGTTAAATCATGATTTCGGTCCGTCACATTAACAATATCAGCAAGAAAGCTAATAATACTCGATCATACCTACACTCCCACATCCATCAGTACCTCATGAAGACCAACGAGTTATGCTACACAAACTTATGAGACCTCTGATGGAATACGCCACTGTCATCTGGGATCCCTGCACCGAATTCAACATCAGGAAGCTGAAGATGGGGAGCGTAGATCGGCACGAATGGTGTTCTCCAACTATCAGAGGATGAGCAGTGTGATGAAAATACTACATCAACTACAGTGGACAACACTACAAGAACGCAGAGTACAGACCAAGGTTAATATGGTGTACCATATTGTATATCATCTGGTAGATGTCCCTACCACATACCTCACACTGATCACATCTGATCACGGAATGTCATACCTAGTACCTGTTGCTAGGACTCTCTGCAATCAGAAGCCATTCTTCCCTGACACCATCATACTTTGGAGCAGCCTCCCTCAGACAGACGTAAGCTGCTACATATACATGTTTAATTTGAGTTACAGTAGGTTCATGAAACTCTCATCTTCTACACCGGTTCCTGTTGTCCCTAAATGTAAGTTGAATGTATTGCGAAAATACTATGAAAAACACATTATTCTATAAAATTAGATTTATTTTAACAGCAGCTAAAGTATCAGTATGATTATAACAAACGTATTGTATATCTGGAGACAACATATACATGTGGATTATGCATCGCAGAATATAAGAAACATTAGCAGTTGCATTATGTTCATACTCGCCTATAAGACAACCCCGCCTCCCCCCCTACATTGGTCCTGAAATATGTGGGTTTTGGCATACACTAGCACGTAAGACTGGATGATAAAATGGCTATCAGAACAAGTTGAATGTTTGTGCAAGTTGAAGAATTGTTCAATATCAGAGTGTTTTCTTTTCTAAAATTAATTATGGGTACCATTTAACACATTCATCAGAATGCAAGTGGGAATTATCACAGCTGTGAGCACTCAACACCTTGTAATCTAAATACATCTATTTCCCAATGAGTATATAAAAAATCCTCAATGAATAAAAGTGAATAATATAAAAAGTTAAATTGTATTAATTGCCCAATCTAAAACTACCAAGGTTCAGTGAGATGACAGCAATAAATACACAAGTTTGGTATTGTCAATAATTGGCGTAAATAAGTAAAAATGCATCAATTATCGAGTCGGAACAAACTGATTTTTTTCGTAGCACTTGATAAGTGGCCACGTCTTATAGGCGAGTATGGGCAGTAATCAAATGTTGAATTTAATCTTTCTTGTTACATATGAAAATAGCAAGACGTCACCATTAAAATAATACCCGATATCAATTACGTTGAATGCAAACCAAATGACATAAACAAGAGAAGTCGTTTGTTTCCCATTTTTGGATTGGTTTGTGCATATGCCAAGTGAAATTGGTTGTTTCAGGATAATACAATACACCAACCATGATTTTGCAACTTGATCCTAAAAATGTTCATGAGTGAGTGATCATTGAGCTTATTTACCATCGCCGCTGGCGAACCATGTCGGCGAGCGATATTTCATGAGAGACAACATATCATATCTTTTTATCTCAGGTTAGAAAATGTTGCTTTAAATAGAGATGGGATGTGTTGTTTAAATTTCAGGGCATAAAGTCACAACAACAGCTTCGGTCACATAGCGACTCCAGTCTACTACTGGTGGAAGAAGACCCCAGATGCACTCTAAGCAGTCTTTAATGCACGGACGGGCAACGGGGTAGAACTACCGACCTTCCGCAAGCCAGCTGGATAACTTCATCACTTGAAAGAATTCAACACCCAACGTGGGATTCGAACCTGCAGTGTCAAGGGGCTAGTGATTTGAAGTCATCAACATTAATCGCTCGGTCACATCGCTTAAATATTTGTCCTGACATTGAGCTAGCTGCCCATTAGCATAACATTAGTTGACGTTGCAAGAATACCACAGACCAAAACTAAATGTATCACATTCATAGAGGTAGCACGTTCGATGGATTCCATTATTAACTCTTTCGGCGCCACTGGCGAACATTTGCGACTGCCTGGCAGAGCGCCACGGGCGAATATATGCGACGAGGACACCCTCTCCTGATCTATTTTGTTCCTTAATTTTTAATAAAATATTTTTAATAAAATATATTAAATTAATTTATTTTTGAACCTATGTTAACAAAATTTATACAGTTAAAAGAATACTATGTATTGAATATATGCACAATTGGTCAATAAACAAAAAAGTGACAGCATTTTAGCTGGGGTACCCCGCATTGTCTATGAGATTCCAAAAACAAGCTGGCGCTGGGGAGTCTGTTATCTGAGCTGGCTGGCGCCGAAAGAGTTAAAATAATGCTGTAAGAAATTGTTTCGCAATTGAGCTAAGATAACTGTGTATGAGGTTTATTCATTATTGGTTGATGAGTTGTTTGAATGCAATTGTTTGATTGATGCTCAATGATCCTGCTCAGAATAAATACCCAACAATACGGAAAAATAATGGTGATAATACTGTAAATCACTTCATTCATTTTAGCTATAAAAACTCCTGCGAATTTAATGTGAATGCATGTTCGCTTCAGGTGCGAAAGGTCCAGAGTTCGAGCCCCACTAGAGCCGTTACGATTGTGCCCTTAGGCAAGGCATTTAAATTCCACATTGCCTCTTCTCTCTCCCTCGTGGCGATGGATTCCATCAGGAATGAGGTCTCGGGAGTGATTAATATAAGTTGAAAGAACTTGTTTCGCAATCGAGCTAAAATAAATTTGTATAAACTAACCAACATATAATTGATTAACACCTTCATATTTCATATGGTATCGGAAAACTCGGATTTATGATTTTGTGAAAAAAATAGAGAACCCAACTATACTAATATTTCACCCTAAGAATATCCTCTGGTGAATTCAATATACATGTAATTATTTAGTACTACACTATGTATAAAACTACTAAAATGCTGAGTTCTCTTCATTGCATAGTGGTTTCCCGTGTTCTTGATGGGCCCAAATTCTTGGGGTAAAATGTTATTTGGCCACTATTTTGTTCTATCTATCTATCTTTCTTTAATGTGGAACCCCTGGCAGGGATGTAGACATGTTTACATGAATACAATTGTCGGATGTAAACACTCTGTCCAGTCTAAATATCAAAAACTTTGAGAAGTTACCGATACTGAAAAGACCAAACCACTAAATTTGAAGATGGAAACTAGCCTCATATATATGTCTATTTATTAACAAGGCACTTACAATAATTAAGGTTCTGTAATTGCTTCTATGGTATTTAGGGGGGGATATTTAAGATAGATGTTTATGTCAAATGAAATAACGTCATCAAATATTTTAGTGCTACTTACTATGAGTAGTCTTAGTTTCATTTCTTTTCTAGGATATGAAGGTGAATGTAGGTCATCCATGACACTATTTGAAGACAATCTTACATTAGTCTATTGTGATTATCAAAAAGTAATGACGATGTTGCAAATTCTTATCTCATTACTAACTTACTACTTACCCAATTGCGGTTGATTAAAAGCAAAAACAATAATAGAGAAGCTGTTTGTCGTTGTATGTTCCGCTATAGTAAAACCATTCAGGGCCTCATAGCAATACCTCGAGAATAGGATATATCAATTGAATATTGTAAACAAACATGGCTGTCTTCCGAGGCTTGTCACATGGAAAATAATTGAACTTGTCTCATGTGTTTTACTGGAATGATATCTTAAAACAGTAATTTAAATGAAGACAAAATATATTTGGAAATGTAAGCTGTGATGAATTAGCTAGTGCTGATTGAAGTCTTGGCACCTCGAGAACCAGCCATCCTATGTATTCTTCTTAGTTTAAACAATATTTTATTCAAGAATGGTACATAATAGGATTAGTTGCAACAGTACAATTAGGATTGGGGAAAGGTTTACATAGTATTATTCTTCAAGAAACCTACATGAACTATGTCGTTTGCAAAGATAATAGCTCTACTTGAATTATATGATTGTATATAATGAACACTTCTCCTATAAAGTAAAGCTAAAAATAAAGTTATACAATTATCAAAAATAATACGAAAATCTCAAGATTAAATAGAATGTACAAGTATCTGGTGATTAATAACACGAAATCTTATAATATAATAATGGTGAACAAATTATATACATTTATAACCTGTTACAAATCAAACTATTTTTGGTGTAAATCATTTTAGACACATTATCACAATTATATGTTTCTATAGCTAGCCATTCACAGTTGGTCAAAACTAAAAAGTAAATTCATACAAAAGCATGGTTACTGTTATAGAATTTACACTTTAAAATTTACATCTTATAAATATCAAGCCTGATAGTTATATATCGATCCACCGTCTGACCCTAATAAAATTGACAGTCTTTCAGATGGGACGTTAAACCAAGGTCTCGTGTCGGTGCTTTACACTGTGCACGTAGAAGAACCAGAGGAGATTCTGGAATGGGTCTTGTCTGTATCATGCACTATCCTCCAAAATCTAAAATAACTAATCTCTTCAGGAGGCGTCGCTCATATGGGCAACCGGTAGCGACGATAAATAAACGTAAAAACATACAATTTACACTAAGACAATATACATGTACCACATTATCAATGTCCATAAATAAATTAACCAGATGTATATTGCCATGGTTGGTCGACACACGGTGAATTCATAATGCATGAATATTTTCATTTTTGCTTTATCAAAACTGTAACAATTATAACTATTATAGGTTTTTCCCCTAGTCATCCTTTTTAATGGAATTTATTTCTGCTAACTGACCTCAATATGTGATCGGGTAGCTAGCTATAAAGGTATTAAATGGGCTATATAATTATGTACATCAAATTATTGCATGATGTTATGATTATGTTCATATATTATAAATATTTGTCTCACATGCTTACTACACCACCTTTCAAACTTTGCTTTCCCAAATGGGGAGGTTTCAATGTTTAATTTAAATTAAGAAAACTCTTGTCAAAAAATCTGTTATTTTCAAGAGCTAAAATTACCGGTACATAATTTATTAACCCATATCGAAGAAGATTCCATTTTGGAAACAGAACTAAAATTAGTTTTGTGAAAGTAATCTTAGTTTCAGGTTTAATCTACAATACAAGGTGGAATAATAAAACAATCACAGATTATTATATAGGAATGTATCACACATATAGTATATATATATATACATTATATAAAGTCTTGATTAAAATTCTATGGTATGGTGGAATATTAATGTAAATAATGTTATATTTATTCAATAATGGTAAATAATGAATGAGAGACATGGGTCAGCTACTGCCCCTGAATATTCCCTAAAAGTAAATAGGTCCTCTTAAGTGGCTTCCTCAGATTTTATCGTTGTTTCCTTTGCACAGCATACTATCAATTTCCATCTACTTTCGCATCGTATAATTATTAATTTTACTATATCTCAACCCTATCCTAACGGTGCCTACATATATATCAAGCGCAAGCTATGCACCTCATTTATATAATTCATAAGTCAGATGTAAGCATGCCACCAAATAGTTTTTACCCTGTGGCCAACAACTACTGGTTACTCCAGAAATCTAAGATTTAAAGGATTGAACTAATTTAAATAATGTTGGCACTGTTTTGGTGTTGTTTAATATTGGACCATCTGCCAAATTCAATCACTTAATGATAAGATGTGCATGTTGTGAAATATTATCTATTAATTGAATAGTAAATGGTTTGTAAGCTGTATAGCTTTCTGTCCAATTCCTTAATACAATTGTGGTAAATAATCATGTAAATGATAGAAAATAAATGTTTAAACCAAATGCTTTATTCGGTATACATGTAGATACAATACATTAACTGGAAAATCATTGCCATTGTTATTATGTTGTTGAATATTTAAGTGTACAAAGAGTACAGCATCTCTGTTTTAGCAAGTCTAAATATACATTCATCTTTGTAAATCTAATCACAATGTCAATAATACTTTGGTATGGATAAGTTTCCAAATTGGTATGGTGATTAACTTTTTATCAAAAGATATACTGCAATTCCCACAAGAGTACCTCCTTTTAGTTTTGCTTTTTATATAAATGTGGTACCTTGCCAGTAAAATAAACAATGACTGATGATGTTCACAACATTACTTGTCACTGATGCTTCCTGTCGCCATTCGATTCGTGAAATTTCAATAAGGGATTTTGGAGATGAAGTGAGGACAAGATTGTGTTGTTGTGGATGGCATGATTCCAATATAGCATACATTTTAAAGCGGGGCATAAATGCGAGATGGTCAAGCGACACACACGATTTCTATGGTATTTACAAGAATTTCATTCATTTGACATAGTGACCTTAGTTTTTGCATGAAAAAAAAACGATATTTGAAGGAACACAGCTTACATCAAACATCAAACGATATTTGAAGGAACACAGCTTACTTCAAACATCAAACGATATTTGAAGGAACACAGCTTACATCAAACAATAGCAGTTTGAGCAAATTGGGTCAGAAATAGTGTTGCTACAAATTTGACAAAGATCTCCTTTAAGAAATGGTATTACATTGTATGTATGAAATGTCAAGTAAACATAGTAATAGACATTGTATAATTATATGGTAATTAACTAATCATATAACATTCTATATTAGTAAATACATATATTAAAGTAACTGATGTGTGTATTACTATTAGGAAATTAGAAACTTAGATTACAAATTATTATATTGCTTACATTGTACATGTATATTGGTACCAAGAAGTGTCCAATTGCGAAAAGTGCCGGATTGCACGATAGCGTTGACCAAAAATTAGGTCAAGCTCTGAACGGACAATACTGAATAGTTAGCAAGCACCATTCTGTCAAATAGAGCTAGCTTATTATGGCAGTGAAGGACACCGAGGGCCATGTCCATACACGAAACAGAGATATTGAAATAGAGGTCATATTACAATAACATTGATCATAACAGAGAGAATATCCTATAATTATCATTAACTTCCAAGATTAATTAAGTTTCGAGCATCCTTAATGAAAATATTAGTTTTTATTAATATGACCTTCATCTTATAACATCTGTCAAGGTCAGCAACAATTTTGTATAAGTTTATCCTATACTTATAAAATACTTCACACTTAACTAATTTCTGAGCAATCGGTGATAACATATGGTCATCAAGTAACCTTGATGTCAGAGGTCAAGGTCAGATATAATCTTTGCTAAAGAATATTCTCACAATTATTTGTGTCACGGTTCACACAGTTCTTGGAGACATTGAAGACCTACAGCAGAGTGAACAATTTAAAGTGTATTATGCACACATTTGCTGACATCTCTACAAATGGGCATACAAATGGATATTTCTAATGTTAAAACGTACCCTCATGCCAAACTATTCTTAAGGAGCACAAACCCTAAACCACTAGACAGTAGACACTATAATTATATCCCAATGGTAAAAGTATCAAACAGATGGACAGAAATCACTAATCCACATGCCATGATGGATTTGCAATCTGGCTAATAATACATTGATGCATAACCTAATAATAATACTATAATGTTTTTTCCTATTACCGTACCAATTATCTATGTTAGATCCATTTGTATGTAACCTTAAAGCGATATTTCACAGCAATTAGCCAAAAAATGCCATTTAAATTTTTTAATAAGTTTGCTACTACAAATGTTTCCAAAATAGGTCGAACAATAACTTTCAATATATAAACAGCCTGTACTCTCAAAAGTGATAGTTTGATTTCATATAACGTTCATCTACGTTCATGACACTCGTTTACTATTGGAGTCCATACTAAGCTCATGCTATTATCGCTTAGAGATAATTTAAATGATAAGTATCATTATGCAAAACATCTACATTACCAGCCACCCACTGAATAAGCCCTACTCCCCAATCTCCTTAGATTATTATGGCATTTTCTAACTTTCTAGACTATGCATTTGTGTGGACCTCCGTTTTCTGTGATATGCACATGTGTATGCCTGGCTACGGACCTGGTTTGTTATGTTATAGTTCGGGATTTTATGCCTGCATCAGCACCATTTTGGGCTATATTGCCGGCGGGCAGTTTACCTAACCAGTACTTGGGTGCACCAACCTCCGTAAGAAACTGCCAACTTTTTCATATAAATGAGAAGGAGCTGGTTTGTACTCATTCAAAATCAATTTCAGCAAATGGTTCCTGCCCCAACCTTACACAATAATTATACATACAATTTGAAAATTCATGAAGATATAAAAAAGTAAATTGTAAAAATATATATAGCAATCTGGTTAATACTAATTGGAAGCACTTCAACAAACATCAGGCATAGCAATCATGTAAAATCGCATTACATTTATGTAAAATCTCGCATAAAGTACATCAGTTCTTTGGGGGACTACTTTCATCATCACTATCAGGCAGTGGATCTGCCCTCTTGGTGAAGTCCACTTCGCCATAGATTGTCATGTCATCCAGTCCATGGATAACCAGCTTCTTCTGTCCCTTTAGTTGATCATTGAATTCCAGGTCTGCATAGATCAATCCTTCTTTGTTCTGGATAAAAGTAGATAAATACATATGAAGTGGAATTAACCCCCATGTTAATTGCGAATTATTGACGATTGATCAATCACAAGTCCATCCATCACAAATTAAATATGTTACCAAGTAACTTCACCTTCCTACAGCACATCAAATATTAATATGGGGTCAATTCAACAAAGTCTCGAACGAATCAAGAACTGCAATGAGAACTGAAAATTAATGAGAAAGAAATGTCTTCAATTGGACGGTTTGAGCTAATTTTGAGCAAATATGAACACGTTATTTACAGACTGGTATCCAGACAGGCCGGTGTTGTGTAAATAAATTAAATAAAGATTGATACACTGATAAAATCCTGGGTATACAGTCATGTCTTGCCGTTCTTGAAATACATTCTGCTTGAAATAAGTAACGATATTTATAGAAACTAACATTATTTTATACAAAATACACATGCAACTGAGAACAAATTAATCAAAAAATAGCAATAAATCCTATATGAATTTCTTTGTCAGTCGCAATAAATGTGTGTATTTCAATGCTCCACAACATCCCCACCCACTTTCCATCCTGTCAAGGCCATCATACTTACAACCTCTTTGGTCATCAAACATGTTCATTGTCACAGTCATACCTTTTTTTGAACTGGATTGGATGTCTCTGGATTTTCATAGATAGTTTCCTCATTTGGCTTTGCAGGAGAGGCCATTGCATTTTCAGCCTTGAACTCTGGTGCATTTTCGTATATATCTCCTAAAATACAACTTTTAACTTTTCATAAAACTTTGGAAGATGCTACTTAAGAATAGCAGGACTATCATACACTGTATTTGCACTGGTTGCCAACTTGCTGTTAGAATGATCAAAAATCTCATTGACATTTTTTCATCTAGAAATTTGATGAAGTACAGTGAAACCCCTCTAAACTGAACTGCCTCTGGACTAGAAGTTCGGTTTGAGGGAGTTTTCGTTTTAGGGGGGTACTCTATGTGAGTCATTGATGAATTTTTGAACAAATTACAGGTACAAGAAATTACAATAATACCGTAGTTTAAACTATATGTATACATCATCATAGCCAAATGCATGGCCGTGACAAGTGCTAATGACTGCCGGACCAGCAAAGGTGTGTGTTTTACGTTTATTTATCGTCGCTACCGGTCGCCCATATGAGCGACGCCTCCTGAAGATATTAGTTATTTTAGATTTTGGAGGATAGTGCATGATACAGACAGAGACCCCATTCCAGAATCTACTCTGGTTCTTTTACGTGCACGGTGTAAAGCATCGACACGAGACCTCGGTTTAACGTCCCATCTGAAAGACTGTTAATTTTATTAGGGTCAGACGGGGGATCGAACCTGCGATCCCTGGATTACGACCAGCAAAGGTTTCCTGCTGGCACTTATATTTGAATGTGTATGGCACCGCTGTGAAATGTCCAATGACTGTCAATTATCTTATTAACTAATAAAACCAGACGATATGCAACCTGCTTGGCTGTTCCTTGTCAATTGCCCATATTGTCCGATACTCTGAAGCCATACATTAATCAGAGACAGGTGTTTTCCCTAAGGCACCGAATAACGGCCTCTGTGATTAAATACAGTCATCTGACATGTACACTAATAAATGCATATAATAGTTTTACAGAGATTATAATTTGTGGATTAGATTATGGTTTATAAGGGAAGTAACCGCTACATAGCTTCTTAAAATTACAACTGGTGCGTGTCTAAAGATAGATATGGAATTTCCGTGTTTAGTTTCCAGAAAATTGATTTTACTATACTATACTTTACAGGCAAAGAGAACATATTTTTATCGAGAGCTTATATAATTAACATATAAATTACTGTGCCAAAAATTCAATGGCACAGAATGGAGGAAAAAAACACTGTATAATAACAATAATTAAACCTCTTTATCACGCCTTTTTAATCTCACAACACCTCCGGTAATGTAAACAATATGCCAACTGATATATATATAATTGAATTTTGAAAACTTGTTAAACTTCAGGCGATACTAAGATTGTAATTTGCAATAGAAATAAATAAGCACATTAAGCATTAAGACTTGGCCGGTATTCGGAAAAGAGAGGTTTGCGTTTATTGAGGTTTTTCTTTTACTATGAATAAAGAAGGAAAACTATCTGGACTTGGAAAATCATCCGGTTTGTGTTTGTGAGGGGTTCCACTGTAATAATTATGGCTTAGATATTTGTTTTGTTTTTTAAATTTTATTTAATCATGTCAACTGTGCTAATAAACTTAAGTATATATATATATCTGTGCTTGAGCAGTATGCTACATCTTACAGAATACTGAGGAAAGACAAATTGGGGTAATTCAATAAATATATTAGATAATTTATTGGATAAATGATATATAACATGCATATAAAATATTTATTTCATAATTATTTATATTATAGACCATAGATATGGCTAATGATTATATTATCATGGGATTGCGAATGAACAGAAAGTCAACACAAATCAATAAGTACAAAAATAAACCTGGCTTAGCTGTCTTCCCATTTCTTGTATCTTTGAAAGGCCCTTTCTTTCCCTTGTCCTTCTTTTCTTGTTTTCCTGCATAGGTAAGTGGTTTATCTGCTGATTGGTTACAGTTGAATCAAAATATTTATTATTTTTAGTACAAGATACTGGGTTAACATTTGGTAATGTTGTCTACTTATCAATTAATTTCATATATAATTGTTACACATGGGAAATCGAATTGGTTGGGAAATATTGTTTCAGATATGTGCAAACATCATCAGTGTAACAAATCCAGTTTAAAGTGGAAGTCATGCTAGCGTAGTGGTAGTGAGCTTGGTTCAGGTGTGAAAAACCCAGAGTCTGCTCCCAGCTGTAGCCGTTACGATTGTGTCCTTAGGCAAGGCACTTAAATTACACATCTTCTTTCTTCCTCATGGCGATGATTTCCATCAGGAATGAGGTCTCGAGAGCGATTAAGTTGTAAGAACTTATTTCGCAATCATGCTAAAATAAATGTGTATAACCTAGTTTAATATACATACAAGCTCATTTGAAAATCCATTAAGCAGCTTACAATCTATTTTACCTCAAATAAGATTGTTTACAGTCGCAACTGTCTTAAGCAGCCAGTCAAGAGAATTACAGAAAGTGGCTGCCCATTTTAGCCCCGCGCTCTTGCCTTTTATAAAAACAGTGTTTTTGTTATATAAGCCTCAACAAGTGCATTGCCTTACTGCCTCTTTGATCAATGACTGTAATATAGTAAACGTTTTCAAAGGGTTAACCCCAAAATATTCACTCCCGCACATCATTGCAGCTAAAACTGCAACCTGACCCTTTTCTGACACACACTACCCCTTTTCTGACCCTTGTCACAAGTTTGAGGATCAGAAGAGCCCAGTATCCTATGCTGCTACTGCGAGATGTGTCCCGACCGCGATGAACATGCTGTGAGGCCAGCAGGGAATCTACTTTGCATATGACTGTTGACCAAGAAGTTTGAGCTTATGTCAATAAGGTGAACATCTAGGCAAAATTTAAATTCCGGGCTAGTGGACATACATACATCTTAATGGCATTTCCATAGTTACCTTCCAAGGTTGTTTTATATGGATAACACCCTAAACTCTTTGTTGATGAAATCTATTTTGTTCTCCATATGGTTAGACTAGCAGTTATTCCATTACAATAGTGACATCTAAACTAATATCAACATATTCAAAGATGTTATTAAATAACATTTGTTTTATGTAAGTTTAACAAGTGTAACTCTGTAATTCGTATATAAATAATTATTATAAATTATATAGTGATTTAAGTACATTTACTTATTTTAACATTATTTCTCATTCTAACACGACCCAGCTAATAACATACATACTTGTAGAGTAAAATCTACCGCGGGTTATTCTGCGATATACCTACCTTGAACTATGCTGCACGAGCACCGTGTTTTGGCTATTCCATTTATACAATGCGTGTAAAGTTTTATGAATGAAAGTCACGTGATGTTTGTAAATACTACCGTGGGAATTCGCGGAAGTGAGCTATTTTTAGAATCAGATAATCTCTTGTCCGTCTTGTTTTTCTGTTAAGTAACGTTTCAGTTACTATTCTGTACAGTTTTATTTGACAAAATAAATATAATTATTGATCAGTTACAACTTGTTCATTTATGCACTAGATTGATATTTTCCATAAAAAATAACGTCATCGCGCCTTATGCGGGAGGAAATTTCGAAAGCCAAATGCATGGCGTTTGAAGAAAATACTCCTTTGATTCTCGTCTAAAATTAATAGAAGTAAGTCGTGTTCTTAATTAATACAAGTATTACCTTTAGGCTTTATTGGTGTGGCATACACATTGTCTGCATCTATAATAAAACATAAACTATAAAACGAGTAAATAACATGCTTGCAAGCAGTCAAACGCACAATAAGAATAGTATTTTTATTTCAGCTATTTTAAAATATTGTTTTATTTAAGTTTATTTATAGTCACTACCGGTTGCCCATTTGAGTGACAGGCAGTTTATCGAACAACACATTTCCTGGGCAGGCTCTAGCGGTTAACCAGTACTTGGTGCACCAACCTCTGTAAGAAACTGCCAACTTTCTCATATAGAGACACGGTCTGAGCGGAGCTTATTTCAGCTGCCAATATTATTCATATATTTCGGGTTTTACGCCTGCATCAGCACCATTTTGGGCTATATCGCCAGCGGGCAGTTTACTTAACAACACCTTTCCTGGGCAGGCTTCAGCGGTTAACCAGTACTTGGTGCACAAACCTCCGTAAGAAACTGCCAACTTTCTCATAGAGACACGGTCTGAGCGGGGCTCGAACCCGTGACCATCAGTGATGATAGGTTACAGTGGTATACAAGTCAGCGACCTTAATCACTCGACCATGGAGGCGGACTTCAACAAAAACTAACCTAAATATAACAAAAACTAACCTAAATATAACAAAAACTAACCTAAATATAACAAAAACTAACCTAAATATAACAAAAACTAACATAAATATAACAAAAACTAACATAAATATAACAAAAACTAACATAAATATAACAAAAACTAACATAAATATAACAAAAACTAACATAAATATAACAAAAACTAACATATATATACTACTCAACTACTTTCCAATCATACTTCATACCATATATAAAATGCACTATTAAACAAAATTCCATACTATTATTATGAATGTAAATTTGTTCGTATCTGAACTAATTTTCCTAAATGACACTGACATATAGGACAATATGTTACTGGCAGACGATCGCATAAACATTTTTGAACCAATCCTCTTTGGTACCAACTTGGTGTAATAAACACATTAATTGTATTCTAATTAATTTTAAATTACCCTCACATAGTTATTGTCATGTCAACCGTTCCTGCATCAGACAGAAGATGCTCCTTTCTAGTGTGGAACTTCTATGAATTGTATATGAAAATCACAGCTCAAAATGTGAGTGCAAATACAGTCCACAAAGACAACCCACGGAAATGATAAAAATTGGTCTTTGTGGGCAGGTTGTTATTGTTGACAGGTTAAACTTTATTGATAATAGCTTGATAGGAAACAGAATAATGATCTTTAGAGACAGGAGGTCATTATTCAGGATTGAATATACATTCATGTTAATATATACCTTGCATTAACTTTGGTTTCTGTGATTTATCAACAATGGCATATACACTGTTATTTCCATTATCGACAACAGGTTTTGTCTTATCAACTGTAGAATAGACTGGCCCACTGCCTTCTGCTGCGCTTCCACCAGCCACATTTTCCTGATCACGAGGTCCAGATGAGTCATACATTGGATTGTCTTGCATACCTGTTAACATCACAGGGATTCGGCACATTTGAGGGTACTAGTATATATATTTAAGTACAGGGAGGAAAAGATTTCTCAATGATCAGATTCAGATTGTAGATTTATTTGCATTTCAGGTCAAACTTTGGCTTCCAGTTCGGTCCTTTAAATATATTGCCTAAAATTTAATGTTGTTCATATAATTATGAATAATTCAAGTTGTTCAATATACATTTGTATTAACAAGTTAGACATCCATGATCAAATACTTCTTACTGCAATATATTAATTAATAAAATATGAACTATTTAGGTTTTTAAGTTTAAAACTGATCTGTATTATAATTTTAGTGATTATCATTAAAAGCAATGCTAAACAAACCATAGTCATCATCGTCATCATCATCACATTCTGAATTTCTGGAAATAAATTGGTCAGAATTATTTTACAAATGAAGACAAGTCTTTCAAGTAAGAATATCTTATATCATGTAGCAACTCTCTATTATTGGTGGAGAAGACCCCATATGACTCTCCAAGCAGTATTTCAAGCACGGGTGGTCACACGGGTAGATCCACTGACCTACTGCAAGCTGCCTGGATGGATTCCTTACTTAAAAGAAAGTAGGTAAATCTTTGTTTTTGACTGTAGCATGACATACATCTCTTCTGCTTTTCATGTCTAATGAGCTTCTCAATAATCGAAAATTATGTCAAATGTTTAAAAAAACAACATTCAATTCACACACCTCTACATGGAACATTGTTCAACAGTATAAATATCTCAGCTTGAGCTATGAAGGACTGGTTAAATGAGTTTTCTGTGTGCAAGAAAAAAACTATATTACCTATCCTTCTTAGCACGACGATTCTTTGATTTCCCTGAAAATATTGTAAATACATATACAAATACTAATTGTGTTCAACTCCATTCTTGTTAAAAGCAATATGACTATTATAATATGTACATTTACATTATTAAACCACTTACTCCATTCCACAATCAAGGTTAAACGTTATTTGCTTTAAAAACATAACAACTGAGATTAATTGTTATTTGTGCGTGGGGTTGAACTTTTTTACCAGCTTTTTTACTGGCTCTAAATACAATTTCTGGATATATTCTATGTCAAACAGTCTAAAATAGCCAATGTTGCGCTGTCCAAACACTGGGTACTGTCATTTAATACGATATGCTTATAACAGGTCTTTTCCCCCTAAAATAGTGATTATACTGGACTACCAATTAAAAACAAGTTACCGGTATCGATGAACTACTGTGGATGTTCAATTTAGTACACTGAGTTACGACACACTATCAATATTTCCTCAATCAACGAACCAGCTATTGATCTAAGTTGTTTAAAAAATAAGGTTTTATTTAAGTATGTTCTTTAAAGAATGAATATTATAACATAGAATAAACCATTACCATGTGTACTAACAATTCTGCAAATACTAGCTAACGTCCGTTTATATTTACTGAAGACAACTGTGGAGTGCAGTTCCCACAGTTAATGCGCTTTATATAGCCAGCGTTCCAACCAGATCAACAATTGTAGGAAAACTGTGGGAGAGAGGCTTATTAAGGAATATACATCTGACACTTCCCACAGTAAAGTTACCTAACGCAATGCATGAACATTCCACTTGACACAAGGAGCAGAGTATGTGTGAAGCGCTAAAACCAGAGAACTAACGAATATTAATATCCCATAACTCCTATAAGTAGCCCCCCACTATGAAAGTAATCATGTCATGATGCAAATGTGACAGTTGCCTGACGTCACAAGCACATGAGGTAGAAACATGGCCGAGCTAAGTTATTTCCGGGTTCACAATGAACAGAAAAACGGGAATAAAATGGTATACCGTTAAAATTACAGGTAAACTACTTAATATACCGGTAGTTGCAGAAAAGTCCTTAGATAACAATATGTACACAGAATAATGAGGAGGCGTAGTAAACATGAGTAGGTGAGTAGAACGTTGAATGGAAAAACGTTTTACAATACTAAAGAACGTGGGGAACACTGGCTCATCACAACATTAAAGCAAAAACTGTGTAGATTTAATAGAGATGATAAAAAAGTTGTTACAAGAGTCATAATTAACACTCAAAAATACAAGAATTATCACACTGTCAAAAACCTACATCGCCACGTTAATTTTGCATTACGGTGCTGTATGCCCGAAACTAGTAGAGACAGCACATGATTGCATATGTTCACATATTACAGACATTTCCTAGCTAAAATGTAATATATTCCACTTATTATTGGTAAGATTTGTTATGTTTATATATA
>CM026386.1:98518574-98574404 GCA_014843695.1 Archivesica marissinica
TATCATCCTACATAACAGCTAGATCTGAGATGCAATGTTTTATCAAGGTGACATATTATTAATTGCTAGATAACTCTTGAGTCATCAGACTCATCACCCTAAATATTAGTTTAACTAGTGTCTACAGTTCATGTTGTTATATATATGTCAATTGCCTTGCTAAAATTGCAATATTAATACATTACCATTATGTTAAACATCAGCAGTGTGTTGTTTATTTGTGTCAAAATACCATATTTCTGATCAGGGGGTCCCTTCAGAAAGGGCATTTTTAGTGACCTTAAGCTACTCATCTGCAAAGGTTATCACATATGAACAACATCTATAGACATGTACCTCTTCAAAGAAAAATACTAGAATTTGCCACCTCAGGTGGGTGAAATTTTGGGTCCGGGCCCATGGACTAATAGTGAAGACGAGTATCATTTCATTTTAATATGCCCATGTTATGAAGACATTATAAAGAAATATATTAAAGGAAACCACCAGTACCGTCCATCTATGTTCAAATTACGTCATCATGCAGCAGACAGTTTCGGTGGCTCATTATGCTTTATGTGCTCCTCTTTCAAACATGTTGGACTATCATCTTATGAATTTTCAAAGAATTTTCTTAATAAATGTTGAAATTATAGACACATAAACACCAGGTATCGTTTCTTTTTTGACTCAGTATATTAAAACTTGCCAAATATATAAAAGAAGCCAGTGTATTAAGAAGTATTATTGTAAATGCTAACAATTAATTATCACCCGTTGCGCCAAAATGAAAACTGATATTAATATGTGTCTATTACCAAGCACATATTGCATATTGGTATTACATGTATCTCTCATTTAGGCTCATGTTTTAGTATCAATAATATATGTATTGGCGTTAACGGTAACTGATTGATAGCATGCGGTTTACGCTAAATAACAATATTCATCCTCTATACAGTAAAATGAAAATCTTTATTATAATACTATATGTAAATAGATTATTTACCATTTCGAATTTATACGCGTATTAAATCTATTATACGTGACCTGTATAGTATTATATATTTGTTTGTTTATAACGTTGTAGCATGTGCAAATCAAGTAAATATGTGTTCTGTTCTTCCTAATAATTTATACAGGGGCGCATTATACTATATATATATGCGTATACAATATGAATATGTGTATATAAAGATTAGTTATCCGTGTCATAGAAAATGTATTGGTGGAATTTATGAAAGTATGACAGACTATCGTTGGCATTTTGTTAGTCATTTATTCCAGATTATTTAGTAGAGATATGTACAAGATATATCATTTAAACGTCAACTTTATAATTCATGGATCTATTCATGAAAATCATGCATTTCATGATCTGATATTGCATAGTTTCCTCTGTATAGTTCCCCTATTTTCATAGGTCGGGGCTTGGGGATATCCAAATGTGATGCTATTGTTACAATGTGAGAAAAATGTACTTCCAACCTGGAGTTTGAACCCGGAACATTTCGCTTACAGGGCAAACGCTCTACCGACTGAGCCAGCAGGATCCCTTACACGTGATCCTCACAATGGTGACTAAGTCCGTATCGTTTCATACTTTCCCACCAAATTGGATTTCTGCATGTATATGATCACTATCATATTGAACATATTTGAAAGAGCATTGTACATAGATCATAGATCCGTGAGATTTTTTAAGAGTGTGTGCTACACGGTGGCCATCGTGGATTTCAGAAGAACTTAATTTTAACAACGTTGGACGATCAAACTAGGTTGTTATTTCGACGGTCGGGATGAAAATTGCATTATAGTGATCACCTCGTCGATACCTTATGACATTACCATATTAGCTCGAAATCCGGATGGCAATTCGTGAGAAGAATGTTAAAGAATGTGAGCTATTTCTAGGTAATCCACCACCTACTCAAATAGCATGACCATAAATGGTAGTTTAAAAATGTTCACGGATGGCGTACTGTGTGTAGACATATTGCGGTAGCAATACTTCACATTAGCCTTGTACAGTCATATAGGGCATGCAACTTGGGTCGGCTCAATAGTGTGTATAGACTTTATGCAGCATGAATGCTTTCACCAAAAGACATTGGTTGTACATAGTTTTGCCCAAAATCATACAAAAACAGTTTATGTCTGAAAAAATAAGAAACGTTTTAAAAATTATAAAGCTATCGGTGGTTTCCGTAGTTTAAAATAAAGAATGTTTAAAGATTATAATTATAGGTCTCATCTCCTAGTACTGAAGTCGTTTTCGGTTAGCGGATGTTTTATTAATCGGACTGTTTGACTAAAATACAGACGTTTTGGTCGGCGGACGTTTTGACCAGGAACCATCAATGACATGTCAACACATTGCATTTTACTTTTTCCTATTCCATGTGTATATGGTCGATGCTTACACTATAGACATACACATGATCGCTGTGTACATTGTGGATATTGTTACAGGCTGTACTTAAGAGTACTACCAGAGTTTTTAACGCGAACGGTTTTCCATAATACACATATATACTCAATCTTCGCGCATGCGTTTATAGACGTTTCAATTCGTGCATCATCTTTGTGTCGTATGAAACGGTTTTGACGTGGGGACAATCTACGTCGGGGACGGGAATGACCGCTGTTTCCCGGGTCAATTATATCATGCACGTGTTTTGTCTCGTGAACACATGTCAATCATGTTCTGTATCTAATCGTTTTTGTTTGTATATATTTGCGACATTTCAACAAGCGCATTTTCAGAGATGCCTATACCTTACCAAGAGTAGACGACACGTTAAATTCTCTAGTAAATATTACTCCAAATTAGATCGCAGAACTGAATGGATTATAGCAGGTGGAGCTAGCTGAACAAGACAAAACTGTATTTTCTATAGGTCCGTTAGATTTTTGGGAATGTAACTGGATTCCGTTTGGTCTAACCAACGCGCCGAGTACCTTCCAATGGTTGATGAAAATGTGTATGGGAGAACTTAATCTAAGAGAATGTATAAATGTTCCAGATGATGTCCTCATATTTTCGCAGACTTTTGAAGAACATATCGCCAGGTTAGAAGCTTGTTTTGAACGTCTTACACGGCATGTTTTAAAGTTAAAACCTTCTAAATGTGAATTTGTCAGCAATAAGGCTACTTATTTACTAGGTATTCAGAGAAGTTGACAGCTCTGACAACTTGGCCGTGATGCACAAGGAGTAAAATCTTTGCGTATCTGTTTACGTTTTACAGGATATTACCGTCGTTTTGTCCAGGACTATGCAAAGATTACCAAGCCTCTGAATGACCTACTTGTTGGGCATCCCACCAACAAGGCTTCTAAGAAGGCCAGGAAGAAGAAAACACCATGGAATTGGGGAAATGACCAGTAGAGAAGTTTTGATACCATTGTTAATATTCTTATTAATCCACCTGTTCTTGGTTATGCTGATTTTTCTAAACCACTTGTTGTTTCTGTAGATGCTTCCACAGAAGCGGTCGTTTACCAGGAACAAGGCGGTTTAGAACGTGGCATCAGCTATGCCAGCAGAGGTCTACGGTCCAGTGAAAAGAACTACCTGGCGCACAAGTTGGAGTTCCATTGTATAAAGTTGGCAATCAGCGAGAAGTCGCATGATTACCTCTATGGTAACACCTTCATCGTGCAAACAGACAACCTGCTGACATACGTATCCCCCACAACCAAGTTAGACGCGATTGGGCATCGATGGTTATCTACTCTAGGCAACTACAATTTCACTGGCAAGTACCAGCCAGGTCGACTGAACAGTGATATGGATGGACTTAGCCGAAGACCGCAAGATAAAGCAGAGGAAATCCTGTTCACAGATGACACCAATGTCATGTATACAGAAACAATGGTACGAACAAATGAACACCCTCTTGCCGAGTCATTACAGATGGCAACAACCTAGAGCTAGTTCCCACCGATAAAACAATGGAGACTACTGATGTGATATCAACTGGAGAGGAACAAAGAAGTACAGAAGTATCTTCGACAGAGAAGTTCATCATCAGGGATGGAGTACTTCATAGACAAGTGTCAGATAGATAACCATACTGTATATCAGCTTGTTTTGCCAGAAAGCTATAGAGAATGGGCTATGAAAGGGTTAAATCATGATTTCGGTCCGTCACATTAACAATATCAGCAAGAAAGCTAATAATACTCGATCATACCTACACTCCAACATCCATCAGTACCTCATGAAGACCAACGAGTTATGCTACACAAACTTGTGAGACCTCTGATGGAATACGCCACTGTCATCTGGGATCCCTGCACCGAATTCAACATCAGGAAGCTGGAGATGGGGAGCGTAGATCGGCACGAATGGTGTTCTCCAACTATCAGAGGATGAGCAGTGTGATGAAAATACTACATCAACTACAGTGGACAACACTACAAGAACGCAGAGTACAGACCAAGGTTACCATGGTGTACCATATTGTATATCATCTGGTAGATGTCCCTACCACATACCTCACACTGATCACATCTGATCACGGAATGTCATACCTAGTACCTGTTGCTAGGACTCTCTGCTATCAGAAGCCATTCTTCCCTGACACCATCAGACTTTGGAGCAGCCTCCCTCAGACAGACGTAAGCTGCTACATATACATGTTTAATTTGAGTTACAGTAGGTTCATGAAACTCTCATCTTCTACACCGGTTCCTGTTGTCCCTAAATGTAAGTTGAATGTATTGCGAAAATACTATGAAGAACACATTATTCTATAAAATTAGATTTATTTTAACAGCAGCTAAAGTATCAGTATGATTATAACAAACGTATTGTATATCTGGAGACAACATATACATGTGGATTATGCATCGCAGAATATAAGAAACATTAGCAGTTACATTATGTTCATACTCGCCTATAAGACAACCCCGCCTCCCCCCCTACATTGGTCCTGAAATATGTGGGTTTTGGCATACACTAGCACGTAAGACTGGATGATAAAATGGCTATCAGAACAAGTTGAATGTTTGTGCAAGTTGAAGAATTGTTCAATATCAGAGTGTTTTCTTTTCTAAACCTAATTATGGGTACCATTTAACACATTCATCAGAATGCAAGTGGGAATTATCACAGCTGTGAGCACTCAACACCTTGTAATATAAATACATCTATTTCCCAATGACTATATAAAAAATCCTTAATGAATAAAAGTGAATAATATAAAAAGTTAAATTGTATTTATTGCCCAATCTAAAACTACCAAGGTTCAGTGAGATGACAGCAATAAATACACAAGTTTGGTATTGTCAATAATTGGCGTAAATAAGTAAAAATGCATCAATTATCGAGTCGGAACAAACTGATTTTTTTCGTAGCACTTGATTATAAGATAAGTGGCCACGTCTTATAGGTGAGTATGGGCAGTAATCAAATGTTGAATTTAATCTTTCTTGTTACATATGAAAATAGCAAGACGTCACCATTAAAATAATACCCGATATCAATTACGTTGAATGCAAACCAAATGACATAAACAAGAGAAGTCGTTTGTTTCCCATTTTTGGATTGGTTTGTGCATTTGCCAAGTGAAAATTGGTTGTTTCAGTATAATATAATACACCAACCATGATTTTGCAACTTGTACCTAAAAATGTTCATGAGTGAGTGATCATTGAGCTTATTTACCATGTCGGCGAGCGATATTTCATGAGAGACAACATATTATATCTTTTTATCTCAGGTTAGAAAATGTTGCTTTAAATGGAGATGGGATGTGTTGTTTAAATTTCAGGGCATAAAGTCACAACAACAGCTTCGGTCACATGGCGACTCCAGTCTACTACTGGTGGAAGAAGACCCCAGATGCAGTCTTTAATGCACAGACGGGCACCAGGGTAGAACTACCGACCTTCCGCAAGCCAGCTGGATAACTTCATCACTTGAAAGAATTCAACACCCAAAGTGGGATTCGAACCTGCAGTGGCAAGGGGCTAGTGATTTGAAGTCATCAACATTAATCGCTCGGTCACATCGCTTAAATATTTGTCCTGACATTGATCTAGCTGCCCATTAGCATAACATTAGTTGACGTTGCAAGAATACCACAGACCAAAACTAAATGTATCACATTCATAGAGGTAGCACGTTCGATGGATTCCATTATTAAAATAATGCTGTAAGAAATTGTTTCGCAATTGAGCTAAGATAACTGTGTATGAGGTTTATTCATTATTGGTTGATGAGTTGTTTGAATGCAATTGTTTGATTGATGCTCAATGATCCTGCTCAGAATAAATACCCAACAATACGGGAAAATAATGGTGATAATACTGTAAATCACTCTTCATTCATTTTAGCGATAAAAACTCCTTTGCGAATTCAATATTTAATGTGGATGCGCGTTCGCTTCAGGTGCGGAGTTCGAGCCCCGCTGGAGCCGTTACGATTGTGCCCTTAGGCAAGGCATTTAAATTCCACATTGCCTCTTCTCTCTCCCTCGTGGCGATGGATTCCATCAGGAATGAGGTCTCGAGAGTGATTTATATAAGTTGAAAGAACTTGTTTCGCAATCGAGCTAAAATAAATTTGTATAAACTAACCAACATATAATAGATTAACGCCTTCATATTTCATATGGTATCGGAAAACTCGGATTTATGATTTTGTGGAAAAAAAGAGAGAACCCAACTATACTAATATTTCACCCTAAGAATATCCTCTGGTGAATTCAATATACATGTTATTATTTAGTACTACACTATGTATAAAACTACTAAAATGCTGAGTTCTCTTCATTGCATAGTGGTTTCTCGTGTTCTTGATGGGCCCAAATTCTTGGGGTAAAATGTTATTTGGCCACTATTTTGTTCTATCTATCTATCTTCCTTTAATGTCGAACCCCTCGCAGGGATGTAGACATGTTTACATGAATACAATTGTCAGATGTAAACACTCTGTCCAGTCTAAATATCAAAAACGGTGAGAAGTTACCGATATTGAAAAGAGCAAACCACTAAATTTGAAGATAGAAACTAGCCTCGCATACACCCTCATATATATGTCTATTTATTAACAAGGCACCTACAATAATTAAGGTTCTGTAATTGCTTCTATGGTATTTAGGGGGGGATATTTAAGATAGATTTTTATGTCAAATGAAATAACTTCATCAAATATTTTAGTGCTACTTAATACGAGTAGTCTTAGTTTCATAGTTCTTTTCCAGGATATGAAGGTGAATGTAGGTCCTCCATGACACTATTTGAAGGCCAATCTTACATTAGTCTATTGTGATTATCAAAAAGTAATGACGATGTTGCAAATTCTCATCTCATTACTAACTTACTTACCCAATTGTGGTTGATTAAAAGCAAAAACAATAATAGAGAAGCTGTTTGTTGTTGTATGTTCCGTTATAGTAAAACCATTCATGGCCTCATAGCAATACCTCGAGAATAGGATATATCAATTGAATATTGTAAACAAACATGGCTGTCTTCCGAGGCTTGTCACATGGAAAATAATTGAACTTATCTCATGTGTTTTACTGGAATGATATCTTAAAACAGTAATTTAAATGAAGACAAAATATATTTGGAAATGTAAGCTGTGATGAATTAGCTAATGCTGATTGAAGTCTTGGCACCTCGAGAACCAGCCATCCTATGTATTCTTCTTAGTTTAACCCTTTCAACACCGCAGACCTCTAAATAGGCTTACAAAAAGTGTAGATCCAGATGAGCCGGCTTGAGAGCGTCTCATCAGGATCTGCACTTTTTGCCAGTAATATTGCTATTTTTAGACAAAATTACCGATTTTGATAAATTAACTGGTCCAAATGTAATTTTCTTATTAATTTATTGGTCTAAAAATATCATGAACCAGTCCATGTCAGTTACTTGGTGTTGAATGGGTTAAACAATATTTTATTCAAGAATGGTACATAACATAGGATTAGTTGCAACAGTACAATTAGGATTGGGGAAAAGTTTACATAGTATTATTCTTCAAGAAACCTACATGAACTATGTCGTTTGCAAAGATAATAGCTCTACTTGAATTATATGATTGTATATAATGAACACTTCTCCTATAAAGTAAAGCTAAAAATAAATGCTAAAGTTATACAATTATCAAAAATAATACGAAAATCTCAAGATTAAATAGAATGTACAAGTATCTGGTGATTAATAACACGAAATCATATAATATAATAATGGTGAACAAATTATATACATTTATAACCTGTTACAAATCAAACTATTTTTGGTGTAAATCATTTTAGACACATTATCACAATTATATAGCTAGCCATTCACAGTTGGTCAAAACTAAAAAGTAAATTCATACAAAAGCATGGTTACTGTTATAAAATTTACACTAAGACAATATACATGTACCACATTATCAATGTCCATAAATAAATTAACCAGATGTATATTGCCATGATTGGTTGACACACGGTGAATTCATAATGCATGAATATTTTCATTTTTGCTTTTTCAAACCTGTAACAACTATAACTATTATAGGTTATTCCCCTAGTCATCCTTTTTAATGGAATTTATTACTGCTAACTGACCTCAATATGTCATCGGGTAGCTATATAGGTATTAAATTGTTATATAATTATGTACATCAAATTATTGCATGACGTTATGATTATGTTCATATATTATAAATATTTGTCTCACATGCTTACTACACCACCTTTCAAACTTTGCTTTCCCAAATGGGGAGGTTTCAATGTTTAATTTAAATTAAGAAAACTCTTGTCAAAAAATCTGTTATTTTCAAGAGCTAAAATTACCGGTACATAATTTATTAACCCATATCCAAGAAGATTCCATTTTGGAAACAGAACTAAAATTAGTTTTGTGAAAGTAATCTTAGTTTCAGGTTTAATCTACAATACAAGGTGGAATAATAAAACAATCACAGATTATTATATAGGAATGTATCACACATATAGTATATATATATATACATTATATAAAGTCCTGATTAAAATTCTATGGTATGGTGGAATATTAATGTAAATAATGTTATATTTATTCAATAATGGTAAATAATGAATGAGAGACATGGGTCAGCAACTGCCCCTGAATATTCCCTAAAAGTAAATATGTCCTCTTAAGTGGCTTCCTCAGATTTTATCGTTGTTTCCTTTGCACAGCATACTATCAATTTCCATCTACTTTCGCATCGTATAATTATTAATTTTACTATATCTCAACAGATTTCCTACAGTACATCCAATGGGTAAATTGCAGCTATAGACTATCAAAATCTTCCAGAGCAGATACACCTGGTGCACCCCCTATCCTAACGGTGCCTACATATATATATCAAGCGCAAGCTATGCACCTCATTGATATAATTCATAAGTCAGATGTAAGCATGCCACCAACTAGTTTTTACCCTGTGGCCAACAACTACTGGTTACTCCAGAAATCTAAGATTTAAAGGATTGAACTAATTTAAATAATTTGGCACTGTTTTGGTGTTGTTTAATATTGGACCATCTGCCAAATTCAATCACTTAATGATAAGATGTGCATGTTGTGAAATATTATCTATTAATTGAATAGTAAATGGTTTGTAAGCTGTATAGCTTTCTGTCCAATTCCTTAATACAATTGTGGTAAATAATCATGTATTTATTCGGTATACATGTAGATACAATACATTAACTGGAAAATCATTGCCATTGTTATTCTGTTGTTGAATATTTAAGTGTACAAAGAGTACAGCATCTCTGTTTTAGCAAGTCTAAATATACATTCATCTTTGTAAATCTAATCACAATGTCAATAATACTTTGGTATGGATAAGTTTCCAAATTGGTATGGTGATTAACTTTTTATCAAAAGATATACTGCAATTCCCACAAGAGTACCTCCTTTTAGTTTTGCTTTTTATATAAAAGTGGTACCTTGCCAGTAAAATAAACAATGACTGATGATGTTCACAACATTACTTGTCACTGATGCTTCCTGTCGCGATTCGATTCGTGAAATTTCAATAAGGGATTTTGGAGATGAAGTGAGGACAAGATTGTGTTGTTGTGGATGGCATGATTCCAATATAGCATACATTTTAAAGCGGGGCATAAATGCGAGATGGTCAAGCGACACACGATTTCTATGGTATTTACAAGAATTTCATTCATTTGACATAGTGACCTTAGTTTTTGCATGAAAAAAACGATATTTGAAGGAACACAGCTTACATCAAACAATAGCAGTTTGAGCAAATTGGGTCAGAAATAGTGTTGCTACAAATTTTACAAACATCTCCTTTAAGAAATGGTATTACATTGTATGTATGAAATGTCAAGTAAACATAGTAATATACATTGTATAATTATATGGTAATTAACTAATCATATAACATTCTATATTAGTATCAACATATATTAAAGTAACTGATGTGTGTATTACTATTAGGAAATTAGAAACTTAGATTACAAATTATTATATTGCTTACATTGTACATGTATATTGGTACCAAGAAGTGTCCAATTGCGAAAAGTGCCGGATTGCACGATAGCGTTGACCAAAAATTAGGTCAAGCTCTGAACGGACAATACTGAATAGTTAGCAAGCACCATTCTGTCAAATAGAGCTAGCTTATTATGGCAGTGAAGGACACCGAGGGCCATGTCCATACACGAAACAGAGATATTGAAATAGAGGTCATATTACAATAACATTGATCATAACAGAGAGAATATCCTATAATTATCATTAACTTCCAAGATTAATTAAGTTTCGAGCATCCTTAATGAAAACATTAGTTTTTATTAATATGACCTTCATCTTATAACATCTGTCAAGGTCAGCAACAATTTTGTATAAATTTATCCTATACTTATAAAATACTTCAGACTTAACTAATTTCTGAGCAATCGGTGATAACATATGGTCATCAAGTAACCTTGATATCAGAGGTCAAGGTCAGATATAATCTTTGCTAAAGAATATTCTCACATTTATTTGTGTCACGGTTCACACAGTTCTTGGAGACATTGAAGATCTACAGCAGAGTGAACAATTTAAAGTGTTTTATGCACACATTTGCTGACATCTCTACAAATGGGCATACAAATGGATATTTCTAATGTTAAAACGTACCCTCATGAACGTACCCTCATGCCAAACTATTCTTAAGGAGCACAAACCCTAAACCACTAGACAATAGACACTATAATTATATCCTAATGGTAAAAGTATCAGACAGATGGACAGAAATCACTAATCCACGATGGATTTGCAATCTGGCTAATAATACATTGATGCATAACCTAATAATAATACTATAATGTTGTTTCCTATTACCGTACCAATTATCTATGTTAGATCCATTTGTATGTAACCTTAAAGCGATATTTCACACCAATTAGCCAAAAAATGCCATTTAAAATTTTAAATAAGTTTGCTACTACAAATGTTTCCAAAATAGGTCGAACAATAACTTTCAATATATAAACAGCCTGTACTCTCAAAAGTGATAGTTTGATTTCATATAACGTTCAGCTACGTTCATGACACTCGTTTACTATTGGAGTCCATACTAAGCTCATGCTATTATCGCTTAGAGATAATTCAAATGATAATTATCATTATGCAAAACATCTACATTACCAGCCACCCACTGAATAAGCCCTACTCCCCAATCTCCTTAGATTATAATGGCATTTTCTAACTTTCAAGACTATGCATTTTTGTGGACCTCCGTTTTCTGTGATACGCACATGTGTATGCCTGGCTACGGACCTGGTTTGTTATGTTATTGTTCGGGATTTTATGCCTGCATCAGCACCATTTTGGGCTATATTGCCGGCGGGCAGTTTACCTAACCAGTACTTGTGTGCACCAACCTCCGTAAGAAACTGCCAACTTTTTCATATAAATGAGAAGGACCTGGTTTGTACTCATTCAAAATCAATTTCAGCAAATGGTTCCTGCCCCAACCTTACACAATAATTATACATACAATTTGAAAATTCATGAAGATATAAAAAAGTAAATTGTAAAAATATATATAGCAATCTGGTTAATACTAATTGGAAGCACTTCAACAAACATCAGGCATAGAAATCATGTAAAATCGCATTACATTTATGTAAAATCTCGCATAAAGTACATCAGTTCTTTGGGGGACTACTTTCATCATCACTATCAGGCAGTGGATCTGCCCTCTTGGTGAAGTCCACTTCGCCATAGATTGTCTTGTCATCCAGTCCATGGATAACCAGCTTCTTCTGTCCCTTTAGTTGATCATTGAATGCCAGGTCTGCATAGATCAATCCTTCTTTGTTCTGGATAAAAGTAGATAAATACATATGAAGTGGAATTAACCCCCATGTTAATTGGGAATTATTGACGATTGATCAATCACAAGTCCATCCATCACAAATTAAATATGTTACCAAGTAACTTCACCGTCCTACAGCACATCAAATATTAATATGGGGTCAATTCAACAAAATCTCGAACGAATCAAGAACTGCAATGAGAACTGAAAATTAATGAGAAAGAAATGTCTTCAACTGGACGGTTTGAGCCAATTTTGAGCAAATATGAACACGTTATTTACAGACTGGTATCCAGACAGGCCGGTGTTGTGTAAATAAATTAAATAAAGATTGATACACTGATAAAATCCTGGGTATACAGTCATGTCTTGCCGTTCTTGAAATACATTCTGCTTGAAATAAGTAACGATATTTATAGAAACTAACATTATTTTATACAAAATACACATGCAACTGAGAACAAATTAATAAAAAAATAGCAATAAATCCTATATGAATTTCTTTGTCAGTCGCAATAAATGTGTGTATTTCAATGCTCCACAACATCCCCACTCACTTTCCATCCTGTCAAGGCCATCATACTTACAACCTCTTTGGTCATCAAACATTTTCATTGTCACAGTCATACCTTTTTTTGAACTGGATTGGATGTCTCTGGATTTTCATAGATAGTTTCCTCATTTGGCTTGGCAGGAGAGGCCATTGCATTTTTAGCCTTGAACTCTGGTGCATTTTCGTATATATCTCCTAAAATACAATTTTTAACTTTTCATAAAACTTTGGAAGATGCTACTTAAGAATAGTAGGACTATCATACATTGTATTTGCACTGGTTGCCAACTTGCTGTTAGAATGATCAAAAATCTCATTGACATTTTTTCATCTAGAAATTTGATGAAGTACAGTGAAACCCCTCTAAACTGAACCGTTTTAGGGGGGTACTCTATGTGAGTCATTGATGAATTTTTGAACAAATTACAGGTACAAGAAATTACAATAATACCGTAGTTTAAACTATATGTATACATCATTATAGCCTGGCCGTGACAAGTGCTAATGACTGCCGGACCAGCAAAGGTTTCCTGCTGGCACTTATATTTGAATGTGTATGGCACCGCTGTGAAATGTCCAATGACTGTCAATTATCTTATTAACTAATAAAACCAGACGATATGCAACCTGCTTGACTGTTCCTTGTCAATTGCCCATATTGTCCGATACTCTGAAGCCATACATTAATCAGAGACAGGTGTTTTCCCTGAGGCACCGAATTTCAATAAACTTCAAACCGCCTCCGTGATTAAATACAGTCATCTGACATGTACACTAATAAATGCATATAATAGTTTTACAGAGATTATAATTTGTGGATTAGATTATGGTTTATAAGGGAAGTAACCGCTACATAGCTTCTTAAAATTACAACTGGTGCGTGTCTAAAGATAGATATGGAACTTCCGTGTTTAGTTTCCAGAAAATTGATTTTACTATACTATACTTTACAGGCAAAGAGATATTTTTATCGAGAGCTTATTTAATTAACATATAAATTACTGTGCTAAAAATTCAATGGCGCAGAATGGAGGAAAAAAACACTGTACAATAACAATAATTAAACCTCTTTATCACGCCTTTTTAATCTCACAACATATGAAAATGTTCTCACTTCGAGGTGAGATATATTCCATATTCACTCAAAACAAACAAATTTTCTTTTTATTTTATGATAATTGGTGGGAAAAAAAACACAAAATGAAGAAATTAAAATAGCTGGCCGCCGTGTTTTTGCGCGGATGAATACATTGACTATACGTCGTGAGTCGAAACACTAATCTGCCACCATCTTGAATTTAAAGTTGAATCGAGGAAAAATACATGAACATATAGGGCCAATCGCCAGCCTCACCAATGGCTACAATATTGCAAAATTGGCTAATAAAAACTCAGTTTGGCGAAAATTATAAAAACGGCGAAAATCTGTAAAATATCCGAAAATTGGAAATTCCCCCGAGTCTATTTGTGGAGAATTACTCGGGTCAAGGTGAAATCGTGTCGCGCGTGACTAATATCTCGGACTGGAGAATCATACAAGCGTGTTGTTTGTTTATTTAACAGGGGAATAATGTTTGATTAGTGTGCAAACACGGGACACACTATGAATGCTTATATTGAGCAGGTGATAATTAAGAGCAGGGCGGCATTACATTATTGCCTAAATCCTTTGTAGACGAACATTATGCTACCAAATTGAAAAGCTTTACACGACTGTTAGATGCACAATTGTGTGTGTGTCTGGTGCCTGTGGTTAGACGTAAGTATGTCGGCAACTTTTGTTTTGTTTTTGTTGTCGTTAATTGTGTAAGTTAATTTGAATATCAAAGGAAAGCAGTATGTAACCCTTACCTCAGTTGTAGTTTATGGGCATACAGCACTTAGGTGGTGCATTGCAAGATACATATAATACATTAATATACCATCAATATTCTGTTTGGGGGAAATGGCGCGCTTCGGAATTGGCTAAAGGAAACACAGATTTGGCTACACAAAATTAGGAGCCAGAGTAGGCCTTAATTTAATTTGGATTTATTGTTTCAATTTGCAGTGACACAATTCGATACATTGTCAGTTGTATTTCGCTTTTGATTTGTTTCATAACAAAAACAATAATACAGGTAAATAGTGTGATTGAAGCCAGGTAAACGGTGAAAATTAAATGACACGTGTGACACGGTGCAAGTTTGTGAGAAAAAAAACAACAACATCGGATGATAACATTATTTTACATTCCAGGTACATATCCTCAATATTGTTAGATTCCATTTTTTGGAAAGCTATATTTGAATACCTGGAATGGAAGAAAATATACAACATGCCATTTGTATGTACTATCGATACAAAATTACGAACATTCCAATATAAATATGTGACACGAATATTACCAACTAATGAACTACTCTATAAATTAAAAATAACAAACTCAACTCTATGTGAACTTTGCAATATGCATACAGAGACATTAAAACATTTATTCTGGGACTGTTCTCATGTTCAACATTTTTGGTCGCGATTAAAAACATATTTGATAGACAAACAAATAGAGTTTAATATAGATTATAAAACGGTTTCATTTGGTAATCAAAGTATAGAGCATCCCCATATTATGATAGATTTCATAATTCTTTCAGCAAAATATTATATTTTTAAAAGCAAAATAGAAAAATGTGTTCCAAACTGCATTACCTTTATCAGATATTTAAAAGAAAGACAACACATCGAAGAACATATAGCCTTTATGAAAAATAAACTAGAAGCTCACAATAGAAAGTGGAACAAATTGATATTTGACTGATATAAATATATCACAAGCATGTAACAGCAATCGTATTAGCAACTGATATTGAAAAGATGTTTGTATTCTGGATCGGAATTCGTTCAACTCTTCTCCTGCTATCTTACTTTCAAACATAATTCCTTCTCTCTTTATAACAATTAATAAATGCATTTGTACATATACTATACTAATATATAGTATCGATAGATTATTGTAAAACAACTATAATTGATAGTATATGTTTACATATGTAATTGTTAATTACAACATGAAAAAAATAAACGGGCTACTCCTCGTAGCTGGAAAAAAAAAAAAGATTCCATTTTTTATTTATTTAAATTTTGTTAGAGCTATTAATTGTTTATATATTATTATTCAATAGCAGACGGTTGATTTGTTGTTTGTTGTTGTTGTTGTCTAAGCATTTAAAGGGAGAGTAATAGTGCAAGAATAGTGTATTGGGAAGGGAGATAATAATAAAAAGTAGTCACCAGTGAGATATGGATTATATCTCAATGAATGAATGAATGAATGGTGTTTTACGGCGCATCGACATCTAAGGTCATGTAGCGCGCATTAAAGTTATGTTTATTGTCGAGTGTATGAAATAAAATTCTATATAAGTATATGCATTACGTAAAAATTAATACTAAGAAGTTATAAAGACGTAAGATTAATTACAGGTAATATATGAATGAATGATTACTACAAAGGCATGATTAACAATTGATATCACAGCTTATTATAAATTCCTATTGCCTTGATAAATGATATGATGGACTCTACTCTGATAGAGTCGAAGAGTGTTTTAATGTTGTCCACATTGTAGTACTGCAACCGGGTTGGTTGAAGGTCAACACAGTGTATTAAGATATGCTCCACCGTGTATGGAGTATTGCATGGGATACATTCTGGTGCATCATCTCGTGACAACAGCCATGAATGTGATATTCGAGAATGACCAATCCTGAGACGGGCAAGTATGACTTCTTCTCGGCGAATAGGCCTGTAAATTGGGCACCATTCGCCAAGTGTTGGTTTGACCGAATGAAGTTTGTTAAAAATTTCACCATCCCATTGGGCCTGCCAAGAGGATTGAATTAAGGTAAGAATTGTAGATTTAAAATCAGTATAACACACTTTAATCCTAGAAATGGATAATGACAAAGCCAGCTTTGCATTCTGATCAGCCATTTCATTTCCTTTTATTCCCATATGACTCGGAAGCCAGCAGAACACAAATGTATTTGTTTCTGAAAGGGAAGAAATCCTTTCAAGCAAAGTACAAACAATAGGATTTTCAAACTTTTCATAATACAAAGCCTGTAAAACAGACAAGGAATCAGAGAAAATGATATATTGAACATAGTGTGATTCCACTGCAAGATCTAGAGCGAGATCTATGGCCTTCAGTTCGGCAGAGAAAATTGAGGACTTGTTTGGAAGTCTACATTTCCGATTTTTATTCCCAAAGATTGCTGCTGACGCAACAGTGTCACCAGCTTTTGAACCATCTGTGTATATGGCTTTGAAGTCAGAATAAAATTCCCTGATTTCATGATATTTTGTTTGAAACTGGCTCCTGTCTGTAATAGACTTTTTATCAGAAGTGAGATCAAAGCGAAACTCGGCAGTTTTAAGGGTCCAAGGAGGAGAATCTGGGATTTTATACTGTGCAATAGATTTCATGTCAATATGTAGGTCATCTAGACATTGTTCCATGCGTATACCTAGTGGGGCAATAGCTCTCGGTTTTCTTTGAAACTGCACTTTAAATTGGGGTTGAAAGACCACTTTGTGAGCTGGGTTTAGAGGATTTGACTTGAGTTTCAGTAGGTATTGAAGAGCTAGCTTCTGTCGTCTAGCATACAGAGAGGGTTCATTTGCTTCAGCATAAAGACTTTTAACAGGGGAAGTTCTGAAAGCTCCAAGGACTAATCGTAGACCGTGATTATGTATAGGATCAAGTATTTTCAGGTACGATTTTCGTGCAGATCCGTAAATTATCGAACCATAATCCAGCTTAGAGCGAACCAATGACCGATAGAGCCGTAGAAGTACCTTTCTATCAGCTCCCCAATCGGAATGTGCCACAACCTTTAAAATATTTAGAGCTTTTTGACATTTCTTTTTTAAATTATTGATATGAGGAATGAATGAGAGTTTTTTTATCAAAGATAACACCTAAACATTTGTATTCTGAGACTACTTCTACACGTGAGCCATCCAGGTAAATTTCTGGGTCTGGATGAAGTCCACGTAGATTACAAAAATGCATACATTTAGTTTTTGATTTAGAAAATTTAAAACCATTTTCATCCGACCAAGTCTGAAGTTTATTCAGACATTGCTGGAGTTGGCGTTCTATTATGTTCATATTACTAGACCTGAAGCAAATAACAAAATCATCTACATAAAGGGAGCACTCAACCCCTGGATTTATTGATTTAACAATATTGTTTATCTTAATACTAAACAATGTAACGGACAAAATACAACCCTGTGGTACACCCATCTGCTGTTCCCGAGCATCTGATAGGGTATTACAAACACGAACACGAAAAAGTCTTTCATTTAAAAATGCAGAAATAAACAATGGAAGGCGTCCTCTGAGGTCAAAGTCGTGAAGATCTTTTAAAATGCCATATTTCCAGGTTGTGTCATAAGCACTCTCAAGGTCGAAAAATACTGAAGCAACATGTTGTTTATTGACAAAGCCCTCTCTTATAAATGTTTCGAAACGAACTAGATGATCCAGTGTGCTTCGCTGCTGACGAAAGCCACTCTGGACATTAACAATTAAATACTGATAGAACACTGTATTTCATCAATTAGCATAAAATAAATATATATATATATAATTGGATTTTGAAAACTTGTTAAACTTCAGGCGATACTAAGATTGTAAATTGCAATAGAAATAAATATGCACAAATGGGTATTAAGACATGGCCGGTATTCGGAAAAGAGGGGTTTGCGTTTATTGAGGTTTTTCTTTTACTATGAATAAAGAAGGAAAACTATCGGGACTTGGAAAATCATCCGGTTTGTGTTTTGAGGGGTTCCACTGTAATAATTATGGCTTAGATATTTGTTTTGTTTTTTTAATTTTATTTAATCATGTTCTAATAAACTTAAGTATATATATATATATCTGTGCTCGAGCAGTATGGTACATTTTACAGAATACTGAGGAAAGACAAATTGTGGTAATTCAATAAATATATTAGATAATTTATTGGATAAATGATATATAACATGCATATAAAATATTTATTTCATAATTATTTATATTATAGACCATAGATATGGCTAATGATTATATTATCATGGGATTGCGAATGAACGGAAAGTCAACACAAATCAATAAGTACAAAAATAAACCTGGCTTAGCTGTCTTCCCATTTCTTGTATCTTTGAAAGGCCCTTTCTTTCCCTTGTCCTTCTTTTCTTGTTTTCCTGCATAGGTAAGTGGTTTATATGCTGATTGGTTACAGTTGAATCAAAATATATATTATTTTCAGTACAAGATACTGGTAATGTTGTCTACTTATCAATTAATTTCATATATAATTGTTACACATGGGAAATCGAATTGGTTGGGAAGTATTGTTTCAGATATGTGCAAACATCATCAGTGTAACAGATCCAGTTTAAAGTGGAAGTCATGCTAGCATAGTGGTAGTGAGCTTGGTTCAGGTGTGAAAAACCCGGAGTTTGCTCCCAGCTGTAGCCGTTACGATTGTGTCCTTAGGCAAGGCACTTAAATTACACATCTTCTTTCTTCCTCATGGCGATGATTTCCATCAGGAATGAGGTCTCGAGAGCGATTAAGTTGTAAGAACTTATTTCGCAATCATGCTAAAATAAATGTGTATAACCTAGTTTAATATACATACAAGCTCATTTGAAAATCCATTAAGCAGCTTAGGAGGTATGAGCAGGCACAATCTATTTTACCTCAAATAAGATTGTTTACAGTCGCAACTGTCTTAAGCAGCCAGTCAAGAGAATTACAGAAAGTGGCTGCCCATTTTAGCCCCGCGCTCTTGCCTTTTATAAAAACAGTGTTTTTGTTATATAAGCCTCAACAAGTGCATTGCCTTACTGCCTCTTTGATCAATGACTGTAATATAGTAAACGTTTTCAAAGGGTTAACCCCAAAATATTCACTCCCGCACATCATTGCAGCTAAAACTGCAACCTGACCCTTTTCTGACACACACTACCCCTTTTCTGACCCTTGTCACAAGTTTGAGGATCAGAAGATCCCAGTATCATACGCTGCTACTGCGAGATGTGTCCCGACCACGATGAACATGCTGTGAGGCCAGCAGGGAATCTACTTTGCATATGACTGTTGACCAAGAAGTTTGAGCTTATGTCAATAAGGTGAACATCTAGGCAAAATTTAAATTCCGGGCTAGTGGACATACATACATCTTAATGGCATTTCCATAGTTACCTTCCAAGGTTGTTTTATATGGATAACACCCTAAACTCTTTGTTGATGAAATCTATTTTGTTCTCCATATGGTTAGACTAGCAGTTATTCCATTACACTAGTGACATCTAAACTAATATCAACATATTCAAAGATGTTATTAAATAACATTTGTTTTATGTAAGTTTAACAAGTGTAACACTGTAATTCGTATATAAATAATTATTATAGATTATATAGTGATTTAAGTACATTTACTTATGTTAACATTATTTCTCATTCTAACACGATCCAGCTAATAACATACATACTTGTAGAGTAAAATCTACCGCGGGTTATTCTGCGATATAGCTACCTTGAACTATGCAGCACGCGCACCGTGTTTTGGCTATTCCATTTATACAATGCGTGTAAAGTTTTATGAATGAAAGTCACGTGATGTTTGTAAATACTACCGTGGGAATTCGCGGAAGTGAGCTATTTTTAGAATCAGATAATCTCTTTAAAATTAAAATTATTGATCAGTTACAACTGTTGTTCATTTAAGCACTAGATTGATATTTTCCATAAAAAATAACGTCATCACGCCTTATGCGGGAGGAAATTTCGAAAGCCAAATGCAGCGGTGTTTGGAGAAAATACTCCTTTGATTCTCGTCTAAAATTAATAGAAGTAAGTCGTGTTCTTAATTAATACAAGTATTACCTTTAGACTTTATTGGTGTGGCATACACATTGTCTGCATCTATAATAAAACATAAACTATAAAACGAGTAAATAACATGCTTGCAAGCAGTCAAACGCACAATAAGAATAGTATTTTTATTTCAGCTATTTTAAAATATTGTTTTATTTAAGTTTATTTATAGTCGCTACCGGTTGCCCATTTGAGTGACAGGCAGTTTATCGAACAACACATTTCCTGGGCAGGCTCTAGCGGTTAACCAGTACTTGGTGCACCAGCCTCTGTAAGAAACTGCCAACTTTCTCATATAGAGACACGGTCTGAGCGGAGCTTATTTCAGCTGCCAATATTATTCATAGTGATACCACAACAAAAACTTATGCTATGTTATATTTCGGGTTTTACGCCTGCATCAGCACCATTTCGGGCTATATCGCCGGCGGGCAGTTTACTTAACAACACATTTCCTGGGCAGGCTTCAGCGGTTAACCAGTACTTGGGTGCACCAACCTCTGCAAGAAACTGCCAACTTTTTCATATAAATGAGACACGGCCTGAGCGGGGCTCGAACCCGTGACCATCAGTGATGATAGGTTACAGTGGTATACAAGTCAACGACCTTAACCACTCGACCACGAGGGCGGACTTCAACAACAACTAACATAAATATAACAAAAACTAACATATATATAATACTCAACTACTTTCCAATCATGCTTCATACCATATATAAAATGCACTATATATTTAACAAAATTCCATACTATTATTATGAATGTAAATGTGTTCGTATCTGAACTAATTTTCCTAAATGACACTGACATATAGGACCATAATCCGTTAAAATGTTACTGGCAGCCAATCGATTAAACATTTTTGAACCAATCCTCTTTGGTACCAACTTGGTGTAATAAACACATTAATTGTATTCTAATTAATTTTAAATTTCCCTCACATAGTTATTGTCATGTCAACCGTTCCTGCATCAGACAGAAGATGCTCCTTTCTAGTGTGGAACTTCTATGAATTGTATATGAAAATCACAGCTGGTACGTGTAACTCAAAAATGTGAGTGCAAATACAGTCCACAAAGACAACCGACGGAAATGATAAAAATTAGTCTTTGTGGGCAGGTTGTTATTGTTGACAGGTTAAACTTTATTGATAATGGCTTCATAGGAAACAGAATAATGATCTTTAGAGACAGGAGGTCATTATTCAGGATTGAATATACATGCACTATTATTACAGTAAGCAATACCGATCATGTTAATATATACCTTGCATTAACTTTGGTTTCTGTGATTTATCAACACTGGCATATACACTGTTATTTCCATTATCGACAACAGGTTTTGTCTTATCAACTGTAGAATAGACTGGTCCACTGCCTTCTGCTGCGCTTCCACCAGCCACATTTTCCTGATCACGAGGTCCAGATGAGTCATACATTGGATTGTCTTGCATATCTGTTAACATCACATGGATTCGGCACATTTGAGGGTACAAGTATATATATTTAAGTACAGGGGGGAAAAGATTTCTCAATGATCAGATTCAGATTGTAGATTTATTTGCATTTCAGGTCAAACTTTGGCTTCCAGTTCGGTCCTTTAAATATATTGCCTAAAATTTAATGTTGTTCATATAATTATGAATAATTCAAGTTGTTCAATATACATTTGTATTAACAAGTTAGACATCCATGATCAAATACTTCTTACTGCAATATATTAATTAATAAAATATGAACTATTTAGGTTTTTAAGTTTAAAACTGATCTGTATTATAATTTAGTGATTATCATTAAAAGCAATGCTAAACAAACCATAGTCATCATCGTCATCATCATCACATTCTGAATTTCTGGAAATAAATTGGTCAGAATTATTTTACAAATGAAGACAAGTCTTTCAAGTAAGAATATCTTATATCATGTAGCAACTCTCTATTATTGGTGGAGAAGAACCCAGATGAATCTCCGAGCAGTATTTCAAGCACGGGTGGTCACACGGGTAGATCCACTGACCTACTGCAAGCTGCCTGGATGGATTTCTTACTTAAAAGAAAGTAGGTAAATCTTTGTTTTTGACTGTAGCATGACATACATCTCTTCTGCTTTTCATGTCTAATGAGCTTCTCAATAATCGAAAATTATGTCAAATGTTAAAAAAAACAACATTCAATTCACACACCTCTACATGGAACATTGTTCAACAGTATAAATATCTCAGCTTGAGCTATGAAGGACTGGTTAAATGAGTTTTCTGTGTGCAAGAAAAAAACTATATTACCTATCCTTCTTAGCACGACGATTCTTTGATTTCCCTGAAAATATTGTAAATACATATACAAATACTAATTGTGTTCAACTCCATTCTTGTTAAAAGCAATATGACTATTATAATATGTACATTTCATTATTAAACCACTTACTCCATTCCACAATCAAGGTTAAACGTTATTTGCTTTAAAAACATAACAACTGAGATTAATTGTTATTTGTGCGTGGGGTTGAACTCATCATAATAAACATTTAACATAATCAAAAATAGCAAAATAACTCATAAATTTTAACCTTTTACTGCTACCATTCTTGTTGTTCTATTTGTTAGCCTTATCACCTGACTTGCCATACCTGAATATGTGTACCTTAGCACTCAATGTCAGTTAAAGGACATTTCCATATGTTTTCTCTCCTGGTCTTCAATTTTCTAGAAAAGCTCAATATTGGTGTTTTCTGTTCATAAATTTGTATATATACCTCATGCCTACTTCGTACGTAGCTTTTTTACCTCCTCTAAATACAATTTCTGGATATATTCTATGTCAAACAGTCTAAAATAGCCAATGTTGCGCTGTCCAAACACTGGGTACTGTCATTTAATACGATATGCTTATAACAGGTCTTTTCCCCCTAAAATAGTGATTATACTGGACTACCAATTAAAAACAAGTTACCGGCATCGATGAACTACTGTGGATGTTCAATTTAGTACACTGAGTTACGACACACTATCAATATTTCCTCAATCAATGAACCAGCTATAGATCTAAGTTGTTTAAAAAATAAGGTTTTATTTAAGTATGTTCTTTAAAGAATGAATATTATAACATAGAATAAACCATTACCATGTGTACTAACAATTCTGCAAATACTAGCTAACGTCCGTTTATATTTACTGAAGACAACTGTGGAGTGCAGTTCCCACAGTTAATGCGCTTTATATAGCCAGCGTTCCAACCAGATCAACAATTGTAGGACAACTATGGGAGAGAGGCTTATTAAGGAATATACATCTGACACTTCCCACAGTAAAGTTACCTAATGCAATGCATGAACATTCCACTTGACACAAGGAGCAGAGTATGTGTGAAGCGCTAAAACCAGAGAACTAACGAATATTAATATCCCATAACTCCCATAAGTAGCCCCCCACTATGAAAGTAATCATGTCATGATGCAAATGTGAAAGTTGCCTGACGTCACAAGCACATGAGGTAGAAACATGGCCGAGCTAAGTTATTTCCGGGTTCACAATGAACAGAAAAACGGGAATAAAATGGTATACCGTTAAAATTACAGGTAAACTACTTAATATACCGGTAGTTGCAGAAAATTCCTTAGATAACAATATGTACACAGAATAATGAGGAGGCGTAGTAAACATGAGTAGGTGAGTAGAACGTTGAATGGAAAAACGTTTTACAATACTAAAGAACGTGGGGAACACTGGCTCATCACAACATTAAAGCAAAAACTGTGTAGATTTAATAGAGATGATAAAAAAGTTGTTACAAGAGTCATAATTAACACTCAAAAATACAAGAATTATCACATTGTCAAATACCTACATCGCTACGTTAATTTTGCATTACGGTGCTGTATGCCCGAAACTAGTAGAGACAGCACATGATTGCATATGTTCACATATTACAGACATTTCCTAGCTAAAATGTAATATATTCCACTTATTATTGGTAAGATTTGTTATGTTTATATATATAAAACATAAATAGCAATAAGATACAATAAAATAAGATATGATTATATTAACACGTTATTAAAAAATTTCATATTTACACTAATATATCATCTATGGGTTAAATAATCGCTAATTTGCATTGTCAATACTTCTGTCAAAATCATGTGTTATCATAGTTTTAGGTGCGGGATAGATAAACTTTTACTATTTTGTAGCATGGCTAATTAGATAGATTAGCTGTTTATTAACATTTATCCATGCGATATCATAAATGTATTTACTCATGCGATATATTTCAATATTGACATGAATATGAAAATACAATATCGGAACTCCACGTTAATGACAGTAAATGTAAACAAACAAATTTAACATATCTTACTCGTATATGTATATGGTGTGTATATCACAGGTATTGACACACATTTTAAAAATAATGGGTTGCAAACCTATGTCTACTTTATAGCAGATGGAATAAATATGTTTACTAATTAATCTAAATATATTTAAACAATGCATGTAAAGCCATGTGGCAAGAGCTAATGTATCTTTTTTGTAAATAGGGAGGACTACAGCAAAATACTAGATAATAGAGAAAGAAAGAATGAAAATGATAGTACATACGTATGTAAGGAGAGAGAGCATGCTAAATCATATAGGGTACCCATGGGAAAGCCATAGAATATGTAAGAAAGAAACAGTAAGAAAACAAAACAAGTTATATGCTAGTCGAGTTGGGGTAACACACAGAGGCACACACAATTTAATAACCCAACATTGGAACCAGAGTAGAGATCAACCAGGCTGTGGAAGCATGCACACAGGTCAAAGTGAACATACAAGATGCCCACGAATTTTACAGTTGGGCTAGCAGTACACCAAAGAGCATCAAGTATGTTATCTACTCAAGAGAGGAGTACAAAGTAGCCTCAGATAAACATTAGAAGTTATTATCCCTGCAATTGCAACACGTGTGTCCTTTGGGAGCCTTGTAGTCAGTGGCAGGCGCAAACATAAATTGCGCTGCGTTTGAACAAGGTCTTATCATGAAAAGGATGAAAACTGAATGTAATGTTGTCCAAGACAATCAAGAAAGCAACAATAGATGTGAATGAGTTTCTGAAAGAAAGTACACTTAGTACAACAGGAGGTAGTTATGTCCTACAAACTCAAACAATTTATCCCATAATAGTCTCCGACTTAATTGTATATAGGCAGCTTGAATGTATTATATTATATTAATTTGCTGCAATTGGGAGAAAATATGAATTTGTTCATGAAAAATGACAATATTAAGTGCTCAGAGGCACGATAAAAGGCAATATCGAGCAAAAGCTACGTTGATAAGATACCAATTTCTTTCATTCTAATGTTATAAGTAGTACATGCGTCTCTTTGACTGTAAACAAACGGGCGCCATTTTGAATACGTTTTATAGTAACTCATTTGCATATAAGGGAATATAAAGTAGGTCACGCGCGTGCGCGTCACTATATAGCCTATTGATGACGTATCGCGCAACTACCGAGCTCTTTGTTTTTTAGTAAACCCGGCTCTTTGCATATAAGTTAATATAAGTAGGTCACGCGCGTGCGCGTTTATTGATGACGTATCGCGCAACTACCGTGTACGAAGGCGTATCTAGTAACGAGTCTCTACGCGGCGTCCATTTTGGATGACCTCGGTTTATCGGATAATCTTATAATTCGCGAATAATGCGACATATGTCCGCTATTATATATCCGAAGCGTCGTCGCATTTCTTCGAAGACACTAGTCAGAATAATCGGTGGCCCCGCCACGTACCCGGATGACACCCTCACGCTTCCAGTCGCATCCGTTCTCGAGTCAATAACATCCGAACAGAGCCGCTTCCAACTGGTCCGTACCGGGGGGTACCTCCATTCTCCGCCCACACAAGGATTCAGATCCGGGCTGGCCCGGGGTAGAGTTATCGCTGCATCGGCCCTCATTTACGGTACGCGCTATGTGAGACCGTGTACCGAGGTCGTGTAGCGAGTGGTTGTCGCGGGACAACGAATGGATGTCACGGATATCCGGTTACCCGATGGTGACCAAATCCAGCTCGCAATCATGGGTCGCCACCTCCGTACGACAGGAAGTCGCGATAGCGCAGCTTCAGGTCCGGAGTTCGAGCCCCGTTGGAGCCGTTACGAGCGTCGCCATTTGAATTCTCTCTCCGTCAGGAACGATAAGTCGGAATAACTCGTTTCGCGATCGAGCTAAAATAAATTTGTATAAAAAAACGACGTTCTTTTACGACATCGATATACCGATCTGTACAGTAACAGAGTGAAAGTGGTGTATAAGAAAACGAAGCGACTACACTACACTACATACCCTATTACAGCGACCAATGGAAACGAACCGCTCTATAAATAGCCAGCGCGTACGTTTCTATAAATAACGACTACGAACCGCTTTATAAATAGCGATCTCGTACCATTCTATAAGGAATGAGATATACATAGCGATAAGTCGTAACAACTTGTTTCGCGATCTAGCAATTTTGTAATAAAATAATATTATCCATTCTATATGAGACGCTGGATGCAACGATTAATATAAATGTTCAAATTATAAAACCCGTCCGCGCGAACGTATGTCTGGTGGCAATAGAAGTTAGTCATATAAATAACGCGTATATATCCGAATAAATCATATCGGTTAGTATGACGCATACTATCTCGTCTGTTCGATACATCGGAATGAATGGGATATCCTGTCCGCTCGCATGTTTCTATGTTGACCCTAAATAACCTTATCCGGGAATGCGAGAAAAATCACCAGCGCAGTAGGTACACAAAATGACATCGAAGTAATTAACGCGTGTACATACCACGGTTGTCATCTCTGAGCTGCAACATAACTGATTAACTGATAAGCGCAGAGTGCGCACATACCATGTAACCAACAACATTTCTCTAAGCTACCACATAGAGGATTATCTGATAAGCCCTGAGTGCCTACATAACTTAATCACCAGGTCATCCACACCTAATCAGTTGTTTGGTGCGATGTAGCTTGTATAGCCTCAATAATGCAGTAACTTAGATAAACAGACTCTTGACGTAGTGTGTATACGTTACAAATCAAAATCCAGGTAACTGTCTATTTAATGAATGGAAATGCTCTCTCAGTGGCAAGCAGATCCGCTGTCTGACTGCCTGCCGGTTTAAATAAAAAAAATAGTACAGACCCCAAACGCCTGTGTCTGTTAGTTGTGGGGGAATACCCAGGGTGCCCCTCGATACATATCTGTCTGTCTGTCTGTCTGTCCGTCCGTCTGTCTGTCTGTCCGTCCGTCCGTCCGTCCGGCGGTCTGTCTGTCGGTGGAGCATCTTCTGCCTCGTGTACTATCCTCCAAAACAACGGCTTTGCTGTTTTCATGATGTTTTCCGACCCTACCCTTCATTTTGATCTATCATTATTCGATATATCTATAATACTGATTATGTCCCTTTAATCGTAAATAAGTTTGAAGAAAAATGAACTTTCGAGGAAACTGGCCGTGTTTGGTATCGTCGGAAAGATCTCGAAGAGACAATGACGAATCCGCGACGCAATTAATGGTCCGATCTCATACCGGAAGTAGTGATCCGAAAAACCGGAAGTACCGATATAAATTCGTTATATAAGCTTTATTATAGGTCCTATTTATCCAGGGATTTCGATAAACGATTATACCTTCCGCTACTACGATTTTCAAAATGGAGGATAAAAATGGCGGGAAAACACTATCTCTCATATTAACGGTCCAATCGACTCGGGGTGTGCCATTTCTGTCCGTACCTACCATTAATTCTAATTACGTAGCTAATGTCCGTACACACTCCCACTACACATTCTCGTTATACCGATTATATTTATTATCTTCATTTCGATCTTAAGATGTTGATATTATATAATACGTATAAGTGCCTAAATATCCTTACACTTTGGCATCCGATACTTAAGTCGCTGACCGTTTCAGGCATATTGCATCAGTCAGTCGTTGGCGTCACGAAATCATGTCCAGACACGTATAGACCTATCCTATAAATGACCTAAGTTACTATAAATAGAAAACTAGTTGGAACGGGTTATTTATATACATTCCAGGAGATCGTATTGCTATAAATAACAAATACCTACGTTACTATAAATAGAAAACTAGTTTGAACCGGTATTGCTATTATCATTTATCCAATGACGTTATAACCGACCAATCAGAATCCAGGATAGCGACATATACCGATAAAATGATTATATTACTACAAGATATACACACTATCTCACCATATCTACATACATTCCTACAAGATATATCCACTAACTCACCATATGTACATACATTACTACAATAACTACACACTGTCTCACCATATCTACATACATTTCTACAAGATATACACACTATCTCACCATATATACGTACATTACTACAAGATATACACACTATCTCACCATATATACGTACATTACTACAAGATATACACACTAGCTCACCATATTTACGTACATTACTACAAGATATACACGCTATCTCACCATATCTACATACATTACTACAATATATACACACTATATCACCATATCTGTATATATTACAACAATATATATCCACTATCTCACCATATCTACACACATTTCTACAAGATATACACACTATCTCACCATATATACGTACATTGCTACTAAATATACACACTATCTCACCAAATCTACATACATTACTACAAGATATATCCACTATCTCACAATATTTACGTACATTACTACAAGAAATTATTCACTATGTCACCATATCTACAAACATTGCTACAAGATCTACACACTATATCACCATATCTACATACATTCCTACAAGAAATTATTAACTATTTCACCATATCTACATACATTACTACAAGATCTACATACTATTTCACCATATCTACATACATTACTACAAGATCTACACACTATATCACCATATCTACATACATTCCTACAAGATATATCCACTATCTCACCATATTTACATTCATTACTACAAGATCTACACACTATATCATCATATCTACATACATTCCTACAAGATATATCCACTATCTCACCATACTTACATACATTACTACAATAACTACACACTGTCTCACCATATCTACATACATTTCTACAAGATATACACACTATCTCACCATATCTACGTACATTACTACAAGATATACACACTAGCTCACCATATATACACACATTACTACAAGATATACACGCTATCTCACCATATATACATACATTACTACAATATATACACACTATATCACCATATCTGTATATATTACAACAATATATATCCACTATCTCCCCATATCTACATACATTGCTACTAAATATACACACTATCTCACCATATATACATACATTACTACTAAATTGACACACTATGTCACCATATCTACAAACATTGCTACAAGATCTACACGCTATATCACCATATCTACATACATTCCTACAAGATATATCCACTATCTCACCATATCTACGTACATTATTACAAGATCTACACACTATATCACCATATCTACATACATTACTACAAGATATATCCACTATCTCCCCATATCTACATACATTTCTACAAGATATACACACTATCTCAACATATATACATACATTGCTACTAAATTGACACACTATATCACCATATCTACATACATTCCTACAAGATATACACACTATGGCACCATATCTACAAACATTGCTACAATAACTACACACTATATCACCATATCTACATACATTTCTACAAGATATACACACTATCTCACCATATCTACGTACATTATTACAAGATATACACGTTATCTCACCATATATACACACATTACTACAAGATATACACGCTATATCACCATATCTACATACATTCCTACAAGATATATCCACTATCTCACCATATCTACGTACATTATTACAAGATCTACACACTATATCACCATATCTACATACATTACTACAAGATATATCCACTATCTCCCCATATCTACATACATTTCTACAAGATATACACACTATCTCACCATATATACATACATTGCTACTAAATTGACACACTATATCACCATATCTACATATATTACTACAATATATACACGCTATTTCACCATATTTACATACATTACTACAATAACTACACGCTGTCTCACCATATCTACATAAATTACTACAAGATCTACACACTATATCACCATATCTACATACATTCCTACAATATATATCCACTATCTCACCATATTTACATTCATTACTACAAGATCTACACACTATATCAACATATCTACATACATTCCTACAAGATATATCCATTAACTCACCATATTTACATACATTACTACAATAGCTACACACTGTCTCACCATATCTACATACATTACTACAAGATATATCCACTATCTTACCATATTTACATACATTACTACAAGATATACGCATTATCTTACCATACCTACATTCATTACTACAAGATCTACACACTATTTCACCATATCTACGTTCATTACTACAAGATATACACGCTGTCTCACCATATCTACATACATTACTACAAGATCTCCACACTATTGCATCATATCTACATACATTCCTACAAGATCTACAAACTATTTCACCATATCTACATACATTAATACAATATATACACACTATCTCACCATATCTACATATATTACAACAATATATATCCACTATCTCACCATATCTACATTCATTACTACAAGATCTACACACTATTTCATCATATATACATTCATTACTACAAGATCTACACACTATTTCACCATATATACATTCATTACTACAAGATCTACACACCATATCACCATATCTACGTACATTCCTACAAGATATATCCACTATATCACCATATTTACATGCATTAATACAAGATCTACACGCTATATCACCATATCTACATACATTCCTACAAGATATATCCACTATCTCACCATATATACATACATTGCTACTAAATTTACACACTATCTCACCATATCTACATTCATTACTACAAGATCTACACACTATATCACCATATCTACATACATTCCTACAAGAATCTACATTCATTACTACAAGATCTACACACTATATCACCATATCTACATACATTACTACAAGATATATCCACTATCTCACTATATTTATATATATATATATATATATACGTACATTACTACAAGATATACACACTATGGCACCATATCTACAAACATTGCTACAAGATCTACACACTATATCACCATATCTACATACATTCCTACAAGATATATCCACTATCTCACCATATCTAAATACATTTCTACAAGATATACACGCCATCTCACCATATATACGCACATTACTACAAGATATACACGCTGTCTCACCATATCTACATACATTACTACAAGATATACACACTATGTCACCATATCTACATACATTACTACAAGATATACGCACTATCTCACCATATCTACATACATTCCTACAAGATATACACACTATATCACCATATCTACATACATTCCTACAAGATATACACACTATCTCACCATATCTACATACATTACTACAAGATATACGCACTATCTCACCATATCTAAGTGCATTACTACAAGATATACACACTATCTCACCATATATACACACATTACTACAAGATATACACGCTGTCTCACCATATCTACATACATTACTACAATATATACACACTATATCACCATATCTGCATATATTACAACAATATATATCCACTATCTCACCATATCTACGTACATTTCTACAAGACATACACACTATCTCACCATATATACATACATTACTACAAGATCTAAGCACTATAGCACCATATATACGTACATTATTACAAGATATATCAACTATCTCACCATATTTACATACATTACTACAAGACATACACAGTATCTCATTATATCTACATACATTATTACAAGATATACACACTGTCTCACCATATCTACATACATTAATACAATATATACACACTATATCAACATATCTGCATATATCACAACAATATATATCCAATATCTCACCATAACTACATACATTTCTACAAGATATACACACTATCACAACATATCAATGTATATTACTACAATAACTACACACTGTCTCACCATATCTACATACATTACTACAAGATATACACAGTATCTCACCATATCTACATACAATAATACAAGAAATTATTCACTATATCACCATACTACAATATCTAAACACTATCGCACTATATATACATTCATTACTACAAGATATACACACTATATCACCATATCTACATATATTACTACAAGATATACGCGCTATAGCGCCATATCTACATAAATCCCGCATCTTCCAACACAAAACATGGATCTTACCATAACATTAGGTCGTCAAAACATGTATTACACCGTAGCGTTTCAGTTTTTGTATCTAACGTTTCAATTTTTTGACAGTAACGTTTCAGTTTCTGACACGAGCGTTTCAGTTTTTGACACTAGCGTTTCTGTGTTTACCCGTTAACACGTAATTCTCCATAGAGTCTGTTTCAGTTTTTGACACTAGCGTTTCGGTTTCTGACACGAGCGTTTCAATTTCTGACACAAGCGTTACAGTTTTTGTCATTGTTATTTCAGTTTTTGTCTCCGTCGTTTCGATATAAGACGCTACAATCCTTGTTTGTGTCGTTAATCTGATAAAAAAATTAAACGCGTTTATATCTTGTAGGAATGTATGTATATATGGTGATATAGCGTGTAGATCTTGTAGCAATGTTTGTAGATATGGTGCCATAGTGTGTATATCTTGTAGTAATGTACGTAGATATGGTGAGACAGCGTGTATATCTTGTAGTAATGTGCGTATATATATATATATATATAGTGAGATAGTGGATATATCTTGTAGTAATGAATGTAGATATGGTAAGATAGTGTGTATATCTTGTAGTAATGTATGTAAATATGGTGAGATAGTGGATATATCTTGTAGTAATGTATGTAGATATGGTGAGACAGTGTGTAGTTATTGTAGAAATGTATGTAGATATGGTGAGACAGTGTGTAGTTAGTGTAGTAATGTATGTAAATATGGTGAGATAGTGTATATATCTTGTAGTAATGAATGTAATTATGGTGATATAGTGTGTAGATCTTGTAGTAATGAATGTAAATATGGTGAGCTAGTGTGTAAATTTAGTAGCAATGTATGTATATATGGTGAGATAGTGTGTATATCTTGTAGAAATGTATGTAGATATGGTGAGATAGTGGATATATATTGTTGTGATATATGCAGATATGGTGATATAACGTGTATATATTGTAGTAATGTATTTATATATGTTGAGACAGCGTGTATATCTTGTAGTAATGTACGTATATTTGGTGAGATAGTGCTTATATCTTGTAGTAATGTACTTAGATATGATGAGATAGTGCGTATATCTTGCAATAATGAATGTAGATATGATGAGATAGTGCGTTTATCTTGTAGAAATGTATGCAGATATGGTGAGACAGCGTGTAGTTATTGTAGTAATATATGTAAATATGGTGAGATAGTGGATATATCTTGTAGGAATGTATGTAGATATGGTGATATAGTTTGTAGAGCTTGTAGTAATGAATGTAGATATGGTGAGATAGTGTGTAAATTTAGTATCAATGTATGTATATATGGTGAGATAGTGGATATATCTTGTAGGAATGTATGTAGATATGGTGATATAGCGTGTAGATCTTGTATTAATGCATGTAAATATGGTGAGATAGTGGATATATCTTGTAGGAATGTACGTAGATATGGTGATATGGTGTGTAGATCTTGTAGTAATGAATGTATATATGGTGAACTAGTATGTAGATCTTGTAGTAATGAATGTATATATGATGAAATAGTGTGTATATCTTGTAGTAATGAATGTAGATATGGTGAGATAGTGGATATATATTGTTGTAATATATGTAGATATGGTGAGATAGTGTGTATATATTGTATTAATGTATGTAGATATGGTGAAATAGTTTGTAGATCTTGTATGAATGTATGTAGATATGATGAAATAGTGTGGAGATCTTGTAGTAATGTATGTAGATATGGTGAGACAGCGTGTATATCTTGTAGTAATGAACGTAGATATGGTGAAATAGTGTGTAGATCTTGTAGTAATGAATGTAGGTATGGTAAGATAATGTGTATATCTTGTAGTAATGTATGTAAATATGGTGAGATAGTGGATATATCTTGTAGTAATGTATGTAGATATGGTGAGACAGTGTGTAGCTATTGTAGTAATGTATGTAAATATGGTGAGTTAATGGATATATCTTGTAGGAATGTATGTAGATATGTTGATATAGTGTGTAGATCTTGTAGTAATGAATGTAAATATGGTGAGATAGTGGATATATATTGTAGGAATGTATGTAGATATGGTGATATAGTGTGTAGATCTTGTAGTAATTTATGTAGATATGGTGAGACAGCGTGTAGTTATTGTAGTAATGTATGTAAATATGGTGAAATAGCGTGTATATATTGTAGTAATGTATGTAGATATGGTGATATAGTGTGTCAATTTAGTAGCAATGTATGTATATATGGTGAGATAGTGTGTATATCTTGTAGAAATGTATGTAGATATGGTGAGATAGTGGATATATCTTGTAGTAATGTATGTAGATATGGTGATATAGTGTGTATATCTTGTAGTAATGTATGTAGATATGGTGAGATAGTGTATATATCTTGTAGGAATGTATGTAGATATGGTGATATAGCGTGTATATCTTGTAGTAATGTGCGTATATATGGTGAGATAGTGTATATCTTGTAGTAATGTATGTAGATATGGTGAGATAGTGTGTATATCTTGTAGAAATGTATGTAGATATGGTGATATAGTGTGTAGTTATTGTAGCAATGTTTGTAGATATGGTGCCATAGTGTGTATATCTTGTAGGAATGTATGTAGATATGGTGATATAGTGTGTCAATTTAGTAGCAATGTATGTATATATGGTGAGATAGTGTGTATATCTTGTAGAAATGTATGTAGATATGGGGAGATAGTGGATATATCTTGTAGTAATGTACGTAGATATGGTGAGATAGTGGATATATGTTGTAGGAATGTATGTAGATATGGTGATATAGCGTGTAGATCTTGTAGCAATGTTTGTAGATATGGTGACATAGTGTGTCAATTTAGTAGCAATGTATGTATATATGGTGAGATAGTGTGTATATTTAGTAGCAATGTATGTAGATATGGGGAGATAGTGGATATATATTGTTGTAATATATACAGATATGGTGATATAGTGTGTATATATTGTAGTAATGTATGTAGATATGGTGAGATAGCGTGTATATCTTGTAGTAATGTGTGTATATATGGTGAGCTAGCGTGTATATCTTGTAGTAATGTGTGTATATATGGTGAGCTAGTGTGTATATCTTGTAGTAATGTACGTAGATATGGTGAGATAGTGTGTATATCTTGTAGAAATGTATGTAGATATGGTGAGACAGTGTGTAGTTATTGTAGTAATGAATGTAAATATGGTGAGATAGTGGATATATCTTGTAGGAATGTATGTAGATATGGTGATATAGTGTGTAGATCTTGTAGTAATGTATGTAGATATGGTGAAATAGTATGTAGATCTTGTAGTAATGAATGTAGATATTGTGAAATAGTTAATAATTTCTTGTAGTAATGTATTTAGATATGGTGATATAGTGTTTAATTTGTTGTAGTAATGTTTGTAGATATGGTGAGATATGTGTATATCTTGTAGTAATGTACGTAAATATTGTGAGATAGTGGATATATCTTGTAGTAATGTGTGTAGATTTGGTGAGATAGTGTGTATATTTAGTAGCAATGTATGTATATATGGTGAGATAGTGTGTATATCTTGTAGAAATGTATGTAGATATGGTGAGATAGTGGATATATATTGTTGTAATATATACAGATATGGTGATATAGTGTGTATATATTGTAGTAATGTATGTTGATATGGTGAGATAGCGTGTATATCTTGTAGTAATGTACGTAAATATGGTGAGCTAGTGTGTATATCTTGTAGTAATGTACGTATATATGGTGAGATAGTGTGTATATCTTGTAGTAATGTACGTAGATATGGTGAGATAGTGCGTATATCTTGTAGAAATGTATGTAGATATGGTGAGATAGTGGATATATATTGTTGTAATATATACAGATATGGTGATATAGTGTGTATATATTGTAGTAATGTATGTAGATATGGTGAGATAGCGTGTATATCTTGTAGTAATGTACGTAAATATGGTGAGCTAGTGTGTATATCTTGTAGTAATGTACGTATATATGGTGAGATAGTGTGTATATCTTGTAGTAATGTACGTAGATATGGTGAGATAGTGTGTATATCTTGTAGAAATGTATGTAGATATGGTGAGACAGTGTGTAGTTATTGTAGTAATGTATGTACATATGGTGAGTTAGTGGATATATCTTGTAGGAATGTATGTAGATATGGTGAGATAGTGTGTATATCTTGTAGTAATATAATCATTTTATCGGTATATGTCGCTATCCTGGATTCTGATTGGTCGGTTATAACGTCATTGGATAAATGATAATAGCAATACCGGTTCAAACTAGTTTTCTATTTATAGTAACGTAGGTATTTGTTATTTATAGCAATACGATCTCCTGGAATGAATATAAATAACCCGTTCCAACTAGTTTTCTATTTATAGTAACTTAGGTCATTTATAGGATAGGTCTATACGTGTCTGGACATGATTTCGTGACGCCAACGACTGACTGATGCAATATGCCTGAAACGGTCAGCGACTTAAGTATCGGTTGCCAAAGTGTAAGGATATTTAGGCACTTATACGTATTATATAATATCAACATCTTAAGATCGAAATGAAGATAATAAATATAATCGGTATAACGAGAATGTGTAGTGGGAGTGTGTACGGACATTAGCTACGTAATTAGAATTAATGGTAGGTACGGACAGAAATGGCACACCCCGAGTCGAATGGACCGCTAATATGAGAGATAGTGTTTTCCCGCCATTTTTATCCTCCATTTTGAAAATCGTAGTCGCGGAAGGTATAATCGTTTATCGAAATCCCTGGATAAATAGGACCTATAATAAAGCTTATATAACGAATTTATATCGGTACTTCCGGTTTTTCGGATCACTACTTCCGGTATGAGATCGGACCATTAATTGAGTCGCGGATTCGTCATTGTCTCTTCGAGATCTTTCCGACGATACCAAACACGGCCAGTTTCCTCGAAAGTTCATTTTTCTTCAAACTTATTTACGATTAAAGGGACATAATCAGTATTATAGATATATCGAATAATGATAGATCAAAATGAAGGGTAGCGTCGGAAAACATCATGAAAACAGCAAAGCCGTTGTTTTGGAGGATAGTACACGAGGCAGAAGATGCTCCACCGACAGACAGACCGCCGGACGGACGGACGGACAGACAGACAGACAGACGGACGGACAGACAGACAGATATGTATCGAGGGGCACCCTGGGTATTCCCCCACAACTAACAGACACAGGCGTTTGGGGTCTGTACTATTTTTTTTATTTAAACCGGCAGGCAGGCAGACAGACAGATATGTATCGAGGGGCACCCTGGGTATTCCCCCACAACTAACAGACACAGGCGTTTGGGGTCTGTACTACTTTTTTTATTTAAACCGGCAGGCAGGCAGACAGACAGACGGTCAATAGATATGGGTGTATATCTATATATACACTATGATTAGTCTGATTGTAAATATGATATGACGTTATGTTTACATGTTTTAAATATTCTTGCTATAATGAATCGTTACAGCTCTTATTTTCCCAATTTATGCTAATGTTTATATTTGCCGTTAATTATAAAACTAATTGAGCGAACTATCACTCGGAGATACAGCGTGGGGTTTGCGATTCAAAATGTACGCGTGTCAAATAAATCAAACTTGAAACGAGTCTAATAATGTTCCATGGAAAATACCTTCGAGTTGATAAGCAGACGGAAATAAATATTTCGTTCTCATTGAGGCTATACAAGCCGTTAAATCGCATCAATTAAGACCAATTAGCCGATGATTAAGTTATAGTTGTTTACGTCCTGTTCAATTTGGAACACTTCAGTTGTCATGTGAGAGCAACCTCTGTATGTAAACGTATTAATTACTACGATGTCATGTTGTGTTCCTACTGCGATGGTGATTTTTCTCGCATTCCCGGATAAGGTTATTTAGGGTCAACATAGAAACATGCGAGCGGACAGGATATCCCATTCATTCCGATGTATCGAACAGACGAGATAGTATGCGTCATACTAACCGATATGATTTATTCGGATATATACGCGTTATTTATATGACTAACCTCTATTACCACCAGACATACGTTCGCGCAGACGGGTTTTATAATTTGAACATTTATATTAATCGTTGCATCCGGCGTCTCATATAGAATGGATAATATTATTTTATTACAAAATTGCTAGATCGCGAAACAAGTTGTTACGACTTATCGCTCCGTATATCTCATTCCTGATGGAATCCCTGTAAAACGTACATTACGGATTATTAATAATTTATCGCGTTTTTATGGAAGTATACGTAACGATATATATTATTCATTTTCGTACATAGGTTAAGTTTGTAATTATGATTTCTTACTCGATAAAAACGTACGCCTAGCTCGAATAATATAATGAACTTACCCGTATATTCGTTGAAGCCGCTTGAGGACTGAGACCGTTCTAATCGGTCTATATAGAAGCGTTGGTTATTTATGGATCGGTTCGTAGTCTATATTTATAGAATGGTACGAGATCGCTATTTATAAAGCTATTACCAATAGGCTATATAATGACTCGTATACCAAAAAAAGCAAAGAGCTCGGTAGTGGTGGTGGTGACGTATACGCAACAAGTGATGACGTATACACAACACCCAAAGAGACGCATGTACTACTAATGGCAATTAACACCAAGCTAATTAAAATGTGTTTTTAATGCGTTAAATTACACAAATACGTGCTTCTATCACATTTATTATAAAGATAAATGATTATAAAATGCCATTATACAATAATCTGAAAAATGTTAAAATACCATTTTGTTGGCTTATAATGTTCCTTACGATAATCCCGACTTACGACTGGTGTTGATATGGCGGATCACATATAATGAAATTCTCTTTCACTAAATCAGATTAGGTCAACATGTTGCCCGTGCAATTTGTGTAAATTCACTTATTAATAATCAATAAATAAACGTGCCTTGCTTATAAATGTCATAGGTCTTGATGTATGTCCTCTTGTAGAAATTAGTATTAACTAAGTAGAATGAGAGTTCTCATTAAGCCAGCCCCCAGCAATCGTACAATATTGTCCATATATTAGTACTAACGTCTACACGTCTCATTAGTTCTGAGTACTGGATAATCACTACGTTTCATCAATCACAATCGATCACACAGGTTCCCACTGACGTATAGCTGGACAATTCACATCACTTCACTGACATGTGGAGGCTGGTCAGAAACTCCGATGTGGTTGATTACAGGAGTTATACAATGCTATACGGCATTACCATTTAAATATGACAGTACTCAACTTCCCCTGTTTATACATGTACACCATTGAATCAGGTCGATGTTTCGTAAAAGCGATTGATGTTACTTGTAGTTTCAGGTCGAGTCTCAATTGGACGTTGTTTATTTGAATGTTTGATTTATTTGGGGGTTGAAAGTCGCATACACAGCTTAGGTCATACGCACAAACAGCTTAGGTCATACGCACAAACAGCTTAGGTCATACACACAAACAGCTTAGGTCATACACACAAACAACCTAGGTCATACACACAAACAACCTAGGTCATACGCACAAACAGCCTAGGTCATACGCACAAACAGCTTAGGTCATACGCACAAACAGCCTAGGTCATACGCACAAACAGCCTAGGTCATACGCACAAACAGCCTAGGTAATACGCACAAACAGCCTGTGTAATACGCACAAACAGCTTAGGTAATATGCACAAACAGCCTAGGTAATACGAGCAAACAGCTTAGGTAATATGCACAAACAGCCTAGGTAATACGCACAAACAGCCTAAGTAATACGCACAAACAGCTTAGGTAATATGCACAAAAAGCTTAGGTAATACGCACAAACAGCCTAGGTCATACACACAGACAGCCTAGGTCATACACACAAACAGCTTAGGTCATACGCACAAACAGCTTAGGTAATACGCACAAATAGCTTAGGTAATACGCACAAACAGCCTAGGCCATACGCACAAACAGCCTAGGTAATACGCACAAACAGCCTGTGTAATACGCACAAACAGCTTAGGTAATATGCACAAACAGCATAGGTAATACGCGCAACAGCTTAGGTAATATGCACAAAAAGCTTAGGTCATACGCACAGACAGCCTAGGTAATACGCACAAACAGCTTAGGTCATACGCACAGACAGCCTGGGTAATACGCGCAAACAGCCTAGGTAATACGCACACACAGCTTAGGTAATACGCACAAACAGCCTAGGTCATACGCACAAACAGCCTAGGTAATACGCACAAACAGCCTGTGTAATACGCACAAACAGCTTAGGTAATATGCACAAACAGCATAGGTAATACGCGCAACAGCTTAGGTAATATGCACAAAAAGCTTAGGTCATACGCACAGACAGCCTAGGTAATACGCACAAACAGCTTAGGTCATACGCACAGACAGCCTGGGTAATACGCGCAAACAGCCTAGGTAATACGCACACACAGCTTAGGTAATACGCACAAACAGCCTAGGTCATACGCACAAACAGCCTAGGTAATACGCACAAACAGCCTGTGTAATACGCACAAACAGCTTAGGTAATATGCACAAACAGCATAGGTAATACCGCGCAAACAGCTTCGGTAATACGCACAAACAGCCTAGGTAATACGCACAAACAGCTTAGGTAATACGCACACACAGCTTAGGTAATACGCACAAACAGCCTAGGTAATACGCACAATCAGCTTAGGTAATACGCACACAAAGCTTAGGTCATACACACAAACAGCTTAGGTCATGCACACAGACAGCCTAGGTAATACGCGCAAACAGCGTAGGTCATACATACAGACAGCCTAGGTAATACGCACAAACAGCTTAGGTCATATGCACAAACAGCTTAGGTCATACACACAGACAGTCTAGGTAATACGCACACACAGCTTAGGTCATACGCACACACAGCTTAGGTAATACGCACAAACAGCCTAGGTCATACGCACAAACAGCCTAGGTAATACGCACAAACAGCCTGTGTAATACGCACAAACAGCTTAGGTAATATGCACAAACAGCATAGGTAATACGCGCAACAGCTTAGGTAATATGCACAAAAAGCTTAGGTCATACGCACAGACAGCCTAGGTAATACGCACAAACAGCTTAGGTCATACGCACAGACAGCCTGGGTAATACGCGCAAACAGCCTAGGTAATACGCACACATAGCTTAGGTAATACGCACAAACAGCCTAGGTCATACGCACAAACAGCCTAGTTAATACGCACAAACAGCCTGTGTAATACGCACAAACAGCTTAGGTAATATGCACAAACAGCATAGGTAATACGCGCAACAGCTTAGGTAATATGCACAAAAAGCTTAGGTCATACGCACAAACAGCCTAGGTCATACGCACAAACAACCTAGGTTATACGAACAAACAGCTTAGGTAATATGCACAAACAATTTAGGTAATACGCACAAACAGCCTAGGTAATACGCACAAATAGCCTAGGTCATACGCACAAACAGCTTAGTCCATACGCACAAACAGCTTAGTTCATACGCATAAACAGCTTAGGCCATACGCACAAACAGCTTAGTTCATACGCATAAACAGCTTAGTTCATACGCACACACAGCTTAGGCCATACGCACAAACTGCCTGGGTCATACGCATAAACAGCTTAGGTCATACGCACACACAGCCTGAGTCATACGCATAAACAGCTTAGGTCATACGCACAAACAGCCTAGATCATACGCATAAACAGCCTAGGTCATACGCATAAACAGCCTAGGTCATACGCACAAACAGCTTAGGTCATACGCACAAACAGCCTAGGTTACACGCACACACAGCCTAGGCTATACGCACAAACAGCCACAGCTTAGGTAATACGCACAAACAATTTAGGTAATACTCACAAACAGCCTAGGTAATACGCACAAACAGCCTAGGTCATACGCACAAACAACCTAGGTTATACGAATAAACAGCCTAGGTAATATGCACAAACAGCTTAGGTCATACGCACAAACAGCCTAGGTCATACGCACACACAGCTTAGGTCATACGCACAAACAGCTTAGGTAATACGCACAAACAGCTTAGGTTATACGCACAAACAGCTTAGGTCATACACACAAACAGCTTAGGTCATACGCACAAACAGCTTAGGTCATACGCACAAACAGCTTAGGTAATAGGCACAAACAGCTTAGGTTATACGCACACACAGCTTAGGTTATACGCACACAAAGCTTAGGTTACAGGCACAAACAGCTTAGTTCATACGCATAAACAGCTTAGGCCATACGCACAAACAGCCTGGGTCATACGCATAAACAGCTTAGGTCATACGCACACACAACCTGAGTCATACGCATAAACAGCTTAGGTCATACGCACACACAGCCTGGGTCATACGCACAAATAGCCTGAGTCATATGCACATACAGCTTAGGTCATACGCACACACAGCCTGAGTTATACGCACAAACAGCTTAGGTAATACGCACAAACAGCCTGGGTCATACGCATAAACAGCTTAGGCCATACGCCCAAACAGCTTAGGCAATACGCACAAACAGTTTAGGTCATACGCACAAACAGTGTAGGTCATACGCACAAACAGCCTAAGTAATACGCACAAACAACCTAGTTCATACCCACAAACAGCGTAGGTCATACGCACAAACAGCTTAGGTAATGCGCACAAACAGCTTAGGTCATACGCACAAACAGCTTATGTCATATGCGCAAACAGCTTCGGTAATACGCACAGACAGCTTAGGTCATACGCACAAACAGCTTAGGTAATACGCGCAAACAGCTTAGGTCATACGCGCAAACAGCCTAGGTCATACGCACAAACAGCCTAGGTTATCCGCACAAACAGCTTAGGTCATACGCACAAACAGCCTAGGTAATACGCACAAACAGCCTAGGTAATACGCACAAACAGCTTAGGTCATACGCACAAACAGCCTAGGTCATACACAAACTGCCTAGGTCATACGCACAAACAGCCTAGGTTATACGCACAAACAGCCTAGGTTCATACGCACAAACACCCTAGGTCATTCGCACAAACAGCTTAGGTTATACGCACAAACAGCTTAAGTCATACTCACAAACAGCCTAGGTCATTCGCACAAACAGCCTAGGTTATAGGCACAAACAGCTTAGGTCATTCGCACAAACAGCCTAGGTTATACGCACAAACAGCCTAGGTTATACGCACAAACAGCCTTGGTCATTCGCACAAACAGCCTAGGTAATACGCACAAACAGCTTAGGTCATACGCACAAACAGCCTAGGTCATACACAAACTGCCTAGGTCATTCGCACAAACAGCCTAGGTTATACGCACAAACAGCCTAGGTTATACGCACAAACAGCCTAGGTCATACGCACAAACAGCCTAGGTCATACGCACAAACAGCCTAGGTCATACGCACAAACAGCCTAGGTCATATGCACAAACAGCCTAGGTCATTCGCACAAACAGCCTAGGTCATACGCACAAACAGCCTAGGTTATACGCACAAACAGCCTAGGTCATACGCACAAACAGCCTAGGTTATACGCACAAACAGCCTAGGTCATTCGCACAAACAGCCTAGGTTATCCGCACACACAGCTTAGGTCATAAACACAAACTGCCTAGGTCATACACAAACTGCCTAGGTCATACGCACAAACAGCCTAGGTCATTCGCACAAACAGCCTAGGTTATCCGCACACACAACTTAGGTCATAAACACAAACTGCCTAGGTCATACACAAACTGCCTAGGTCATACGCACAAACAGCCTAGGTCATTCGCACAAACAGCCTAGGTAATACGCACAAACAGCCTAGGTAATACGCACAAACAGCCTAGGTCATACTTGACACTCCGGCTATTATTGATCGAGTTCGATCAAGTCTTCATGTTTCATCAACAGAAACAAAAACTATATAGTTTTCAAGATGGTGCAGATTGGTGAGTTCATGTTTCATCAATTTACCTCTTGTCAAATCATATCAACAGATCATGCATATACAGGTATATACACCATACCTCAGGGATCACCCGGTACCGAGTGATTAAAGTCGTTGAATTCAAATCACTTTCTATGTTCGAATCCCACTGGAGTATCGAATTAGTTCGTGTAAGGAAGCTTAACCCTGGTGCTCGCCCGTGCCCGAAATACTGCAAGTGGTCTTTCTCCGCCAATAAAAACAGGATGGTCACGGTTTTGTATGACAAACTGCACCGTTATTACAAAGTGCGTGGTGACAATGCTCTTTCGAAGCGGATCATTTGTGCAATGTAAAGGCAGACATTAGATTATCTTGGTTCATCAACATCTAAATATAGATAGTTAACGTTATCAACATTACTATGCTCTCTTCCCCCCCCCCTCTCTCTCTCTCTCTCATCGTATACTTTAGTGTTAATTCGGACAATTGAATCATTCGAATGAAGATAATTCCCAAGTGACTAATGTCCCGAAAAGAATTACAGTAAGTCTAGTCTGGTTCCACACTGCACTTTTCACCAGTTTACTACTTGCAAATGGTCAGTATCAGATCTTCAATACCAAGTATAATGAATATGTGAAATAGTACACGTATATAGTATAGTATGCTATTTGGTTTAGATTATACAAATTTATTTTAGCTCGATTGCGAAACAAGTTATTTCAATTTATATAAATCACTCTCGAGACCTCATTCCTGATGGAATCCATCACCACGAGGGAGAGGGAAGAGGCAACGTGGAATTTAAATGCCTTGCCTAAAGGCACAATCGTAACGGCTCCAGTGAGGCTCGAACTCCGGATCTTTCGCACCTGAAGCGAACGCGCATCCACTGCGCTATCACTGTTGGTTTATATGAGTATACAGTGCCGAGAAGGGGTGATGACACCCTTTTTGTGTAGGGATTGTCATCGATTTTATTTTATCATTTTTACACAGTCGACTTCCTCAATTTAGCAATTTCACGAACATTAGGAATTTCACTGGCACGCCAATATTTGGGATATATAAATGTTCACTAGATTTCCATATCGTGCTTCACTGGTAAATTCAACATATTGAAATAGTGTAAAGATTTACAATTACCCCAATCGTGTGTACGCGTCTTATATAGATGTATTGCTCATATTCCAACCGAATGCGCATCAGCTTCCGGTTTAGTTGTAAGAATCGTGAGATATGCGAACGGTATGCATTTAAGCCGTATATATCCTGGCTATCCCGGTGCTATCACAACTTATTACGTTAAGGCTATCCAATCAAAATACTGGAAACTGCATTGAAGCATATTAAATATAGATTATATATATACATATATTACAGACGGATCTGTAGTTCAGTGGTAGCTCGCTGGACTGGTAATCCAGGGATCGCAGGTTCGATTCCCCATCTGACCCTAATAAAATTAACAGTCTTTCAGATGAGACGTTAAACCAAGGTCTCGTGTCGATGCTGTATACCATGCACGTAAAAGAACCAGAGGAGACTCTGGAATGGGTCTATGTCTGTATCATTGCACTATCCTCCAAAAATCTAAAATGATTAATCTCTTCAGGAAGCGTCGCTCATTTGGGCTACCGGTACCAACGATAAATAAACTTAAAACACACAATGCATGTATTTGGCTGATCTATCTCGACGATTGGTAACTGAAGTACTTAAGATAAAGTGAGATTTGTGAGAACTGTCGGGTTAGTGGGGGCGACGCATCCAGAACTATGTTAGTCATATTATGTTTTGGAGGAAACAGAAGACGCTTTACTTCCAGAAGCAACATTCAAGCTGGTTCATCACCATGCCCGGAATATATCACTGTATCCGTGGTCCAGTGGTAGAGCGTCGGATTTGGAATCGAACGGTCCCGGATTCGATACACGGTCAGGCCACGTGATCATTTGGTATGTAGTGTCATTTGAGCAAGGCACCTCACACACATTGCTTAGTACTGGTTAACCACTTATGTCGGGTAAGCCTGCCCAGGAAAACATATCGACGTCCACGCAGGTGGTTTGACATTAATGGAACATATATTCATACACATGCTACCTCGGGTTTATAGTCTCATTCCAACGACTGTTAATATTAATGAGTTGAGGCAGGGGTTAACCACTAAGACCATTGGCCCGTCTATAACGAGGTATACTATATCATATGTTAACGAGAATCACGTGTTTCTTGTCTATTGAATTTCCTTTGACACGCCTGGTGTTTGATTGAGACTTCCCTCATAGAAGTCAACATAGTTATCTATAATTCTGCTTTTTATTTTAGTTTCTTTGAACGAGATATGTCGCATTTCCTCTACAGTCTAGAAGTGTCTCGTACAATTTGCATATCGCGTGTGTGCACGCTTTTTGTATTCAAACGTTAGTAACAATATGTGTAGCCTTTCAACGAGGTGGGCAATTTATGGGGACGTTATTGCTGACACTCATAAGATCCCTGATTCGTGATTGGTAAAGCACATAATTATGCAGATTACATATCAAATCTATTACCATCGGATCCAATATAACTGACGTGTCAATATATAAATGTCATATATACCTCTAGCGTAGCACGATTGCGAAATAAGTTTACTTCTTTATTCTACGAGCTCATGTGAATAAGACATACTTATTGACGAAATCCTACGTCATAAAGATGATGAAAGGGGAAGCTTAGATTTAAATGCCTTGCCTAATTGTAATAAAATAGAAGTTCATACGGATGATGTGCTTGTTGTTTGGAGTTCTAATTGCGTCAGAGCTAGTGATCAACCATAACTACTGTGGGAATGCTACAGTGTATGCATATATATGTTTAATTAGTCATAGTGGAAGCCGTGATAGCGCTGTGGATGCGCGTTCGCTTCAGGTGCGAAATGTCCGGAGTTCGAGCCCCGCTGGAGCCGTTACGATTGTGCCCATAGGCAAGGCATTTAAATTCCACATTGCCTCTTCTCTCTCCTTCATGGCGATGGATTCCATCAGGAATGAGGTATCGAGAGTGATTAATATAAGTTGAAGAACTTGTTTCGCAATCGAGCTAAAATATATTTGTATAAATTAGTAATACACATTTGGTACCGGTGAGAGTTAGTACCCTGTGGCTAATGTTACATCATAAAATCGATCAGAAAAGTGAATACGATCTGTTGGAACATTCAAAACGATGTATTCTTAATACTTCGAAGTTCATATATTATATATTATGCATTAATCAGTAGGACTAAACATTAATACATTCTAATATTTAAATAACTATATTAATACATACAATTCACGGTAAACATATTTATGCAGAACAGATCTTTGTAATTCGAACCTGATATCTTTTCACAAGATTTTATTAAAGAGACCTCTCGGTAATTATGCTTGAGTCCTCACCCTGGCATATAACCCTTTCCAACAACTATTAACAATGGATCAGTGTTCATTTGATATAGATTATGTGTGTGTTTTACGTTTATTTATCGTCGCTACCGGTTGCCCATATGAGCGACGCCTCCTGAAGAGATTAGGGGGAGGACAACTAATGTTGTCAGAGCTTGTTGTCCAACCCTTTTTGCCTGTATTTCCTTGTATATATGAATAATTGTGTAGAATGTGTTGATTATATATATGTATAGAGCAAATAAAATATTATTAAACTAAACTGAAGAGATTAGTTATTTTAAATTTTGGAGGATAGTGCATGGTACAGACACAGACCCATTCCAGAATATCCTCTGGTTCTTTTACGTGCACGGTGAAAAGCACCGACACGAGACCTCGGTTTAACGTCTCATCTGAAAGACTGTTAATTTTATTAGGGTCAGACGGGGGATCGAACCTGCGATCTCTGGATACCAGTCCAGCGTGAATTATGAATAACTTGCAAATAACACATGTATACTAAGTGTGAAATGTCATTTAAATTGAATGACAACAGCCACTCGCCTTAAACGACGCTTGTTTTTCCAAATAAGAAATATAAGTTTACTTAAACTAATCTACATATTTACAAATCTAAATCAAAGGTGGGTTAATTTCCGCCGTGTATCAATTACACTGTGTAACTATTGTATTTGCTCTAAGAATCTTATTGTTGTTGCAGTTTTTGCTGTTGTTGATGTTATCACATGTCGTTATTATCACGTGTCGTTATTATCACATGTCGTTATTACCAGGTGTAGTCGTTATTATCACATGTCGTTATTATCACATGTCGTTATTATCATGTATGATCGTTATTATCACATGTCGTTATTATCACATGTCGTTATTATCACGTATGATCGTTATTATCAAATGTCGTTATTATCACGTGTGATCGTTATTATAACATGTCGTTATTATCACGTATGATCCTTATTATCACATGTCGTTATTATCACATGTAGTTATTATCACATGTCGTTATTATCACGTGTGATCGTTATTATCACATGTCGATATTATCACGTGTGATCGTTATTATCTCATGTCGTTATTATCACGTATGATCGTTATTATCACATGTCGTTATTATCACGTGTGATCGTTATTATCACATGTCGTTATTATCACGTATGATCGTTATTATCACATGTCGTTATTATCACATGTCGTTATTATCACATGTCGTTATTATCACGTATGATCGTTATTATCACATGTCGTTATTATCACGTATGATCGTTATTATCACATGTCGTTATTATCACGTGTGGTCGTTATTATCACGTGTGGTCGTTATTATCACGTGTGGTCGTTATTATCACATGTCGTTATTATCACATGTCGTTATTATCACATGTCGTTATTATCACGTATGGTCGTTATTATCACATGTCGTTATTATCACATGTCGTTATTATCACATGTCGTTATTATCACGTATGATCGTTATTATCACATGTCGTTATTATCACATGTCGTTATTATCAAGTATGGTCGTTATTATCACATGTCGTTATTATCACATGTCGTTATTATCACATGTCGTTATTATCAAGTATGGTCGTTATTATCACATGTCGTTATTATCAAGTATGGTCGTTATTATCACATGTCGTTATTATCACATGTCGTTATTATCACATGTCGTTATTATCAAGTATGGTCGTTATTATCACATGTCGTTATTATCACATGTCGTTATTATCACATGTCGTTATTATCAAGTATGGTCGTTATTATCAAGTATGGTCGTTATTATCACATGTCGTTATTATCACATGTCGTTATTATCACATGTCGTTATTATCACATGTCGTTATTATCACATGGTTATTATCACATGTCGTTATTATCACATGTCGTTATTATCACATGTCGTTATTATCACATGTCGTTATTATCACATGTGATCATTATTACAGGTGTGATTTTTATAGTTATAATTGAAAACATTTTAGGAACATTTTTGGGTATGTTTCACAGTTATCAAAAGTAGTTGAGTTGAGTAAGGCCATAATAAAATAAATCCTAGATTTTCATCCAAATTTTTTTGAAAATGGGGGCGGGGGGTGAAATTTTATTTTTTATTTTATATTTTCAGGATATCGATATTTATGCTGATAAAATGGTGTTTTGACAAGATTCAACTTGACAAGATTTTTTTTTTTTTTTTCAAATAGTAATAAAAAAAATCGGGACGGGCCCTAAAAACGGGGGCGGGCGGGGATGAAAATCTAGGAAATTTCATATTGCACAACTTACAAAACCGTTGTGCAAGTCGATCACGGATAGAGATAATACCTGAAGGTTTTCAGAATGATCAAATATTGATAAAAGCAAGATTTCCTCGAATCCGACAGATTTATTTGATATTCCTGCGATATTGACATTGAACTCATAATAAATGACTGTTTCTTATCGCCTAATGCTCACGTATGCACATGCATTGTATCGATAGTGCAAACACGAATGTGCTGAATTGACAGAAAACATTAAAAATAACACTTTTAAAACAATTTATTTCTGACAAACTCCTTACGTGAAAGATTTGTCAATCTTAGATTTAAACGGATTCAGATTCGTGAAATGGTGTGAATACCGAAATGCGGTAGAAACACAATATCTCTTTTCCGTTTTAATAAAAGGAATGGATGTTCTTCATGTACAATACATGTTCTTCATGTAAAATACAAAATAAATATCTCAAAGCGAACACTGGATTCATTCCAATTAAGTTTTAGGCCCCACTGGTGTTTTCCAAACTGTGTTTTAGCAAACTCATCAATTATGATAAGAGGAGGTCGTGATAGCGCAGTTGTAGTGCGTTCGCTTTATGTGAGAGTTCGAGCCCCGCTGGAGCCGATACGAGTGTGCCCTTAGGCAAGGCATTTAAATTCCACGTTGCCTCTTCTCTCTCCCTCGTGGCGATGGATTCCATCAGAGGTCTCGATAGTGATTAATATACGTTGTAAGAACTTGTTTAGAAAAATCTTAACAATTACGACACTGCATGCTTTCATAATTAAATAGTTATGAAATTTAGAAGCAATCGTACTAGAAAATGAAATCCAGTATATTCGTTTACGTGTACGTAAGTTCTCTTGGACAAATAAGTAACGAGGCGCTTAGAATGTTTTATGCAAGTTTGTCTGACAGCAACATCAACTTTGTGACGTTTACAAATACAATGACGTCATATAGCATCTAGCGTCAGACGTAAGCAATTATACCTAATTGGTTTCTAACATGACTACTAATAGCTGTCAGCATATAATTAAAAAGAGCAAGAAATGATAGTGTTGACACGTTGGTAGAGAAAGTGCACACTGATCATCCGTGCAGCATGGTTTCTCTTCGCTTCATAATATCACGTTCTTCCAATAGTAAACATACAATATAACGTTAGAGAGTTTGAAAACAATTGCCAAACATCATTTAGTAGTTGCAACCTCTCTTAGATCGAATCACGTTAGCGCTCGGTTCTTGCTGTGCCGATATTAACAACCGGAAACCGTCAACAAACCGAGTCTTTAGAGTATTTGTTTCAAGAAATATTTCCTATGAAAGGAGTATATGCGTTGCATATGTCATAGCCTAGCCTGGGAACAGGCGTCGATATATTTTGCCTGGTCAGTCAAATAAATATATTTTAACACCGAGACTATTAATTGGGCCGTATTGTGTTTCTGATCATATGTCATTTTGCCAGAAGTTAAAAAGTGCCTGGAATTGGATCGCAATCATAGTAATTGGTCATTGGTCATATTTAAAGTTAGCGAGATGACTTCGGCCTCCATACACGTTAACCACGCCCAATGTACCCCGCTAGAAACTATTAACTCGTCGTGATTAATAGAGTTGTCAGAAATTGTTTCGCAATCGAGCTAAAAATAAATTTGCATAAACTAAACAGAAACTTTGAAAAGAAGAACAAATAATTTCCTTAGATCTATTGCCGTTTAACTGTCGTTCGGTAATTTGACAAGCAGATCTAGCTTTGTCATAGACTGACCTAATTATAAACACATATGACATAGACGAAACGTCTCTGGCAGCTAACCGTGTTATAACCGTACTCATTGGTGACGGTGGACGTATCCGTTTTATTTCTTGTGTTTAGATTGAACTAGGCTAAGTGTACATAGTGTGTATCGAATATATTGACTTAGTTTGAACGCATGTGAGGTAGCTGTCAGGAATATGGAGATGTGATCAACTGTTGTCAAATTAGGTTGTGGAGGAGATGTTGGTAAATTGTTCTTTAATTCCATACTGCTGGCCAGCTATACAGACACAACACGAAACTGTGCACTTGCCTTAGAGGTAACATTTATATCCCATATAATACACTGGATGTTTGACAGCAGTACGTTATTATTAAAGTACAAAGGTATGACGTCACGACAGTGTTTTAAATAACCATATATACAGACACAAAATAAGAAACTGTGCACTGTGTGTGTTTTACGTTTATTTATCGTCGCTACCGATTGCCCATATGAGCGACGCCTCCTGAAGAGATTAGTTATTTTAGATGTTGGAGGATAGTGCATGATACAGACAGAGACCCATTCCAGAATCATCTCTGGTTCTTTTACGTGCACGGTATAAAGCACCGACACGAGACCTCGGTTTAACGTCCCATCTGAAAGACTGTTAATTTTATTAGGGTCAGACGGGGGATCGAACAACTGTGCACTTGCCTTAGAGGTACAATTTATAACAATATAGGCATATTTAGTATCAAAATGTGTGAAATATTGGGTAAATTAGTGCAATGTGTGAAATATGGGTAAATTAGTGCAATGTGTGAAATATTGGGTAAATTAGTGCAATGTGTGAAATATTGGGTAAATTAGTGCAATGTGTGAAATATTGGGTAAATTACAAAAAAAAAATGCAATGTGTGAAATATTGGGTAAATTAGTGCAATGTGTGAAATATTGGGTAAATTAGTGCAATGTGTGAAATATTGGGTAAATTAGTGCAATGTGTGAAATATTGGGTAAATTAGTGCAATGTGTGAAATATAGGGTAAATTAGTGCAATGTGTGAAATATTGGGTAAATTAGTGCAATGTGTGAAATATTGGGTAAATTAGTGCAATGTGTGAAATATAGTGTAAATTAGTGCAATGTGTGAAATATTGGGTAAATTAGTGCAATGTGTGAAATATTGGGTAAATTAGTGCAATGTGTGAAATATTGGGTAAATTAGTGCAATGTGTGAAGGATTATTTTCTTCACTCATGATAATAAAATCCCTAATTCTGACCCTTAATTGTTTGCAATTCTTCTAAACCCACACACATTAATTACATTTCATAGCAGATAACAAGATATTACGGCCGCGATATTTATGTATTTAGACAGTATTGGTGTCAGGCCCGTCCCCAGTGGGAGTGCGATGGCTGCATACGCACCCATTCCTAAATCTGCCGAGGCCCATATTTAAATTACGTATATCTCGTAATGATGCCCACATATAATATCATGTGTACACATTCACCCCGATACGTTAGTGTCGCCTTATTGTCCATATAACACATAAGTACAATATGTACACACGTACTATATTGATTACAGTTATTAAAGGAGCCAATTGGCATTGAGGTTTTAAAAATATCTTTGGGAACACCGAGATCAACGTCCAACAATGCGCTCGTATTTGGCCTCAACCCTGAACTAATTACCCACCCCTAACCAAATTGCCTCGTACGGGCTTGCGTGTGCATACTGTTGGGATTAGAAACATCCTATTAGAAGTTGAGATATGCTCTTATCATTAAAGTTATGCTTTGTGTGAGATACGGCACCATGGCTATGTTTTGCATTCTGAGAATTACCACAATAAGCGCATGTGAAGATATAAATGCAAAGATTAATAACTTGTGTGAAATTCTACAGACGTTCTGATTACGACATAATTCATGCAGATGATTTAGATGAATTGTGCTTAGACATTGAGGTGGAATGCAGCGCATTTGTTAGTAACAAAATCAGCCTTCTTGGAAATACTGGCGGTAGTTCTTGCAATGTAATATGTACGGCTATTGTCTGCATTGAACTGCAATGGTACAATGTATCTGGAAAATAGAAGAAATGGAGAAATAGAATTGCATACACATTTATCTTAGCGCGATTGCGAAACAAGTTTTTACAACTTATATTAATCACTCTCGAGACCTCATTCCTAATGGAATCCATCGCTACGAGAGAGAGAGAAAGAGAAGATGCAACGTGGAATTTAAATGCTTTGCCTAAGGGTACAATCGTAACAGCTCCAGTGGGGCTCGAACGCCGGATCTTTCACACCTGAAGCGAACGCGCATCCACTGCGCTATCACGACTTCCAGAAATAGAATAAAGATGTTTATACTACCGATTAGTGTGACGGTTATATACAACTGTTGCCCCGAAATGCTGTGGATGACCAGAATTTGACTGTTCCCCGAATGGTAATGAAATAGCTATTCTATTACACAGTTCTTATATATAGAGCTTATATTCCGCAACATTAACACTCGAACAGCTCGAACTTGTCTCCTTTTTGGTGATGTGTTACAGTTCTATGCATTACCAATGTTTACATCTGTCCATGAAGCGGAAATGGCGAGTTGCGTGCTCAAACGCGTTTTCATTGGCCCGATTTATCATGTGATTCGATAAAATTACGAGTATTGCTTGCACATGAAACTGTTGCATGGTGAAGCGGTAGAATGTAAAAGAAAAGATTAAAAATTAACGAATTACAATATAGAAGGTTTCAGAACGGTTGTACATACAGGTACCCATGTTCCAGAGTTGTTGTGCATACATATACCCATGTTCCACAGCTGTTGTACATACATATACCCATGTTCCACAGCTGTTGCACATACATATACCCATGTTCCACAGCTGTTGTACATACATATACCCATGTTCCACAGCTGTTGTACATACATATACACATGTTCCACAGCTGTTGTACATACATATACACATGTTCCACAGCGGTTGTACATACATATACACATGTTCCACAGCTGTTGTACATACATATATACATGTTCCACAGCTGTTGTACATACATATACACATGTTCCACAGCGGTTGTACATACATATACACATGTTCCACAGCTGTTGTACATACATATACCCATGTTCCACAGCTGTTGTACATACATATACCCATGTTCCACAGCTGTTGTACATACATATACACATGTTCCACAGCTGTTGTACATACATATACACATGTTCCACAGCTGTTGTACATACATATACACATGTTCCACAGCGGTTGTAC
>CM026386.1:98575404-98592151 GCA_014843695.1 Archivesica marissinica
ATACATTACTACAATAACTACACGCTGTCTCACCATATCTACACGAGCGTTTCAGTTTTTGACACTAGCGTTTCAGTGTTTACCCGTTAACACGTAATTCTCCATAGAGTCCGTTTCAGTTTTTGACACTAGCGTTTCGGTTTCTGACACAAGCGTTTCAATTTCTGACACAAGCGTTACAGTTTTTGTCATTGTTATTTCAGTTTTTGTCTCCGTCGTTTCGATATAAGACGCTACAAGCCTTGTTTGTGTCGTTAATCTGATAAAAAAATTAAACGCGTTTGTGTCAGAAACTGAAACGTTACTGTCAAAAAATTGAAACGTTAGATACAAAAACTGAAACGCTACGGTGTAATACATGTTTTGACGACCTAATGTTATGGTAAGATCCATGTTTTGTGTTGGAAGATGCGGGATTTATGTAGATATGGCGCTATAGCGCGTATATCTTGTAGTAATATATGTAGATATGGTGATATAGTGTGTATATCTTGTAGTAATGAATGTATATATAGTGCGATAGTGTTTAGATATTGTAGTAATGAACGTATATATGGTGATATAGTGAATAATTTCTTGTATTATTGTATGTAGATATGGTGAGATACTGTGTATATCTTGTAGTAATGTATGTAGATATGGTGAGACAGTGTGTAGTTATTGTAGTAATATACATTGATATGTTGTGATAGTGTGTATATCTTGTAGAAATGTATGTAGTTTTGGTGAGATAGTGGATATATATTGTTGTGATATATGCAGATATGTTGATATAGTGTGTATATATTGTATTAATGTATGTAGATATGGTGAGACAGTGTGTATATCTTGTAATAATGTATGTAGATATAATGAGCTACTGTGTATGTCTTGTAGTAATGTATGTAAATATGGTGAGATAGTTGATATATCTTGTAATAATGTACGTATATATGGTGCTATAGTGCTTAGATCTTGTAGTAATGTATGTATATATGGTGAGATAGTGTGTATGTCTTGTAGAAATGTACGTAGATATGGTGAGATAGTGGATATCTATTGTTGTAATATATGCAGATATGGTGATATAGTGTGTATATATTGTAGTAATGTATGTAGATATGGTGAGACAGCGTGTATATCTTGTAGTAATGTGTGTATATATGGTGAGATAGTGTGTATATCTTGTAGTAATGCACTTAGATATGGTGAGATAGTGCGTATATCTTGTAGTAATGTATGTAGATATGGTGAGATAGTGTGTATATCTTGTAGGAATGTATGTAGATATGATGAGATAGTGTGTATATCTTGTAGGAATGTATGTAGATATGGTGATATAGTGTGTAGATCTTGTAGCAATGTTTTTAGATATGGTGACATAGTGTGTATATCTTGTAGTAATGTATGTAGATATGGTGAGACAGCGTGTATATCTTGTAGTAATGTGCGTATATATGGTGAGATGGCGTGTATATCTTGTAGAAATGTATTTAGATATGGTGAGATAGTGGTTATATCTTGTAGGAATGTATGTATATATGGTGATATAGCGTGTAGATCTTGTAGCAATGTTTGTAGATATGGTGCCATAGTGTGTATATCTTGTAGTAATGTACGTATATATGGTGAGACAGCGTGTATATCTTGTAGTAATGTGCGTATATATATATATATATATATATAGTGAGATAGTGGATATATCTTGTAGTAATGAATGTAGATATGGTAAGATAGTGTGTATATCTTGTAGTAATGTATGTAAATATGGTGAGATAGTGTATATATCTTGTAGTAATGTATGTAGATATGGTGAGACAGTGTGTAGTTATTGTAGAAATGTATGTAGATATGGTGAGACAGTGTGTAGTTAGTGTAGTAATGTATGTAAATATGGTGAGATAGTGTATATATCTTGTAGTAATGAATGTAATTATGGTGATATAGTGTGTAGATATTGTAGTAATGAATGTAAATATGGTGAGCTAGTGTGTAAATTTAGTAGCAATGTATGTATATATGGTGAGATAGTGTGTATATCTTGTAGAAATGTATGTAGATATGGTGAGATAGTGGATATATATTTTTGTGATATATGCAGATATGGTGATATAACGTGTATATATTGTAGTAATGTATTTAAATATGGTGAGACAGCGTGTATATCTTGTAGTAATGTACGTATATTTGGTGAGATAGTGCTTATATATTGTAGTAATGTACTTAGATATGATGAGATAGTGCGTATATCTTGCAATAATGAATGTAGATATGATGAGATAGTGCGTTTATCTTGTAGAAATGTATGCAGATATGGTGAGACAGCGTGTAGTTATTGTAGTAATATATGTAAATATGGTGAGATAGTGGATATATCTTGTAGGAATGTATATAGATATGGTGATATAGTTTGTAGAGCTTGTAGTAATGAATGTAGATATGGTGAGATAGTGTGTAAATTTAGTATCAATGTATGTATATATGGTGAGATAGTGGATATATCTTGTAGGAATGTATGTAGATATGGTGATATAGCGTGTAGATCTTGTATTAATGCATGTAAATATGGTGAGATAGTGGATATATCTTGTAGGATTGTACGTAGATATGGTGATATGGTGTGTAGATCTTGTAGTAATGAATGTATATATGGTGAACTAGTATGTAGATCTTGTAGTAATGAATGTATATATGATGAAATAGTGTGTATATCTTGTAGTAATGAATGTAGATATGGTGAGATAGTGGATGTATATTGTTGTAATATATGTAGATATGGTGAGATAGTGTGTATATATTGTATTAATGTATGTAGATATGGTGAAATAGTTTGTAGATCTTGTAGGAATGTATGTAGATATGATGAAATAGTGTGGAGATCTTGTAGTAATGTATGTAGATATGGTGAGACAGCGTGTATATCTTGTAGTAATGAACGTAGATATGGTGAAATAGTGCGTAGATCTTGTAGTAATGAATGTAGGTATGGTAAGATAATGCGTATATCTTGTAGTAATGTATGTAAATATGGTGAGATAGTGGATATATCTTGTAGTAATGTATGTAGATATGGTGAGACAGTGTGTAGCTATTGTAGTAATGTATGTAAATATGGTGAGTTAATGGATATATCTTGTAGGAATGTATGTAGATATGTTGATATAGTGTGTAGATCTTGTAGTAATGAATGTAAATATGGTGAGATAGTGGATATATATTGTAGGAATGTATGTAGATATGGTGATATAGTGTGTAGATCTTGTAGTCATTTATGTAGATATGGTGAGACAGCGTGTAGTTATTGTAGTAATGTATGTAAATATGGTGAAATAGCGTGTATATATTGTAGTAATGTATGTAGATATGGTGATATAGTGTGTCAATTTAGTAGCAATGTATGTATATATGGTGAGATAGTGTGTATATCTTGTAGAAATGTATGTAGATATGGGGAGATAGTGGATATATCTTGTAGTAATGTATGTATATATGGTGATATAGTGTGTAGATCTTGTAATAATGTACGTAGATATGGTGAGATAGTGGATATATCTTGTAGGAATGTATGTAGATATGGTGATATAGCGTGTATATCTTGTAGTAATGTGTGTATATATGGTGAGATAACGTGTATATCTTGTAGTAATGTACGTAGATATGGTGAGATAGTGTGTATATCTTGTAGAAATGTATGTAGATATGGTGATATAGTGTGTAGTTATTGTAGCAATGTTTGTAGATATGGTGCCATAGTGTGTATATCTTGTAGGAATGTATGTAGATATGGTGATATAGTGTGTCAATTTAGTAGCAATGTATGTATATATGTTGAGATAGTGTGTATATCTTGTAGAAATGTATGTAGATATGGGGAGATAGTGGATATATCTTGTAGTAATGTATGTAGATATGGTGATATAGTGTGTAGATCTTGTAATAATGTACGTAGATATGGTGAGATAGTGGATATATCTTGTAGGAATGTATGTAGATATGGTGATATAGCGTGTAGATCTTGTAGCAATGTTTGTAGATATGGTGACATAGTGTGTCAATTTAGTAGCAATGTATGTATATATGGTGAGATAGTGTGTATATTTAGTAGCAATGTATGTAGATATGGGGAGATAGTGGATATATATTGTTGTAATATATACAGATATGGTGATATAGTGTGTATATATTGTAGTAATGTATGTATATATGGTGAGATAGCGTGTATATCTTGTAGTAATGTGTGTATATATGGTGAGCTAGTGTGTATATCTTGTAGTAATGTACGTAGATATGGTGAGATAGTGTGTATATCTTGTAGAAATGTATGTAGATATGGTGAGACAGTGTGTAGTTATTGTAGCAATGTATGTAAATATGGTGAGATAGTGGATATATCTTGTAGGAATGTATGTAGATATGATGATATAGTGTGTAGATCTTGTAGTAATGAATGTAAATATGGTGATAGTGGATATATCTTGTAGGAATGTATGTAGATATGGTGATATAGTGTGTAGATCTTGTAGTAATGAAGGGGGGTGTAGATATGTGAAATAGTTTAATAATTTCTTGTAGGATGTAATTTCTTATAGGTGATTAGTGTGTAGACTCTGTAGCAATGTTTGTAGATATGGTGACATAGTGAATAATTTCTTGTAGTAATGTACGTATATATTGTGAGATAGTGGATACATCTTGTAGTAATGTATGTAGATTTGGTGAGATAGTGTGTATATTTAGTAGCAATGTACGTATATATGGTGAGATAGTGTGTATATCTTGTAGAAATGTATGTAGATATGGTGAGATAGTGGATATATATTGTTGTAATATATATAGATATGGTGATATAGTGTGTATATATTGTAGTAATGTATGTAGATATGGTGAGATAGCGTGTATATCTTGTAGTAATGTACGTAAATATGGTGAGCTAGTGTGTATATCTTGTAGTAATGTACGTATATATGGTGAGATAGTGTGTATATCTTGTAGTAATGTACGTATATATGGTGAGATAGTGTGTATATCTTGTAGAAATGTATGTAGATATGGTGAGACAGTGTGTAGTTATTGTAGTAATGTATGTACATATGGTGAGTTAGTGGATATATCTTGTAGGAATGTATGTAGATATGGTGAGATAGTGTGTATATCTTGTAGTAATATAATCATTTTATCGGTATATGTCGCTATCCTGGATTCTGATTGGTCGGTTATAACGTCATTGGATAAATGATAATAGCAATACCGGTTCAAACTAGTTTTCTATTTATAGTAACGTAGGTATTTGTTATTTATAGCAATACGATCTCCTGGAATGTATATAAATAACCCGTTCCAACTAGTTTTCTATTTATAGTAACTTAGGTCATTTATAGGATAGGTTTATACGTGTCTGGACATGATTTCGTGACGCCAACGACTGACTGATGCAATATGCCTGAAACGGTCAGCGACTTAAGTATCGGATGCCAAAGTGTAAGGATATTTAGGCACTTATACGTATTATATAATATCAACATCTTAAGATCGAAATGAAGATAATAAATATAATCGGTATAACGAGAATGTGTAGTGGGAGTGTGTACGGACATTAGCTACGTAATTAGAATTAATGGTAGGTACGGACAGAAATGGCACACCCCGAGTCGATTGGACCGTTAATATGAGAGATAGTGTTTTCCCGCCATTTTTATCCTCCATTTTGAAAATCGTAGTCGCGGAAGGTATAATCGTTTATCGAAATCCCTGGATAAATAGGACCTATAATAAAGCTTATATAACGAATTTATATCGGTACTTCCGGTTTTTCGGATCACTACTTCCGGTATGAGATCGGACCATTAATTGAGTCGCGGATTCGTCATTGTCTCTTCGAGATCTTTCCGACGATACCAAACACGGCCAGTTTCCTCGAAAGTTCATTTTTCTTCAAACTTATTTACGATTAAAGGGACATAATCAGTATTATAGATATATCGAATAATGATAGATCAAAATGAAGGGTAGCGTCGGAAAACATCATGAAAACAGCAAAGCCGTTGTTTTGGAGGATAGTACACGAGGCAGAAGATGCTCCACCGACAGACAGACCGCCGGACGGACGGACGGACGGACAGACAGACGGACGGACAGACAGACAGACGGATATGTATCGAGGGGCACCCTGGGTATTCCCCCACAACTAACAGACACAGGCGTTTGGGGTCTGTACTATTTTTTTTATTTAAACCGGCAGGCAGGCAGACAGCGGATCTGCTTGCCACTGAGAGAGCATTTCCATTCATTAAATAGACAGTTACCTGGATTTTGATTTGTAACGTATACACACTACGTCAAGAGTCTGTTTATCTAAGTTACTGCATTATTGAGGCTATACAAGCTACATCGCACCAAACAACTGATTAGGTGTGGATGACCTGGTGATTAAGTTATGTAGGCACTCAGGGCTTATCAGATAATCCTCTATGTGGTAGCTTAGAGAAATGTTGTTGGTTACATGGTATGTGCGCACTCTGCGCTTATCAGTTAATCAGTTATGTTGCAGCTCAGAGATGACAACCGTGGTATGTACACGCGTTAATTACTTCGATGTCATTTTGTGTACCTACTGCGCTGGTGATTTTTCTCGCATTCCCGGATAAGGTTATTTAGGGTCAACATAGAAACATGCGAGCGGACAGGATATCCCATTCATTCCGATGTATCGAACAGACGAGATAGTATGCGTCATACTAACCGATATGATTTATTCGGATATATACGCGTTATTTATATGACTAACCTCTATTGCCACCAGACATACGTTCGCGCGGACGGGTTTTATAATTTGAACATTTATATTAATCGTTGCATCCAGCGTCTCATATAGAATGGATAATATTATTTTATTACAAAATTGCTAGATCGCGAAACAAGTTGTTACGACTTATCGCTATGTATATCTCATTCCTGATGGAATCCCTGTAAAACGTACATTACGGATTATTAATAATTTCTCGCGTTTTTATGGAAGTATACGTAAGGATATATATTATTCATTTTCGTACATAGGTTAAGTTTGTAATTAGGATTTCTTACTCGATAAAAACGTACGCCTAGCTCGAATAATATAATGAACTTACCCGTATATTCGTTGAAGCTCGTGAAGCTGCTTGAGTACTAAGACCGTTCTAATCGGACTATATTTATATAGAAGCGTTCGTAATAGTTATTTATGGATAGGTTCGTAGTCTATATTTATAGAATGGTACGAGATCGCTATTTATAAAGCGGTTCGTAGTCGTTATTTATAGAAACGTACGCGCTGGCTATTTATAGAGCGGTTCGTTTCCATTGGTCGCTGTAATAGGGTATGTAGTGTAGTGTAGTCGCTTCGTTTTCTTATACACCACTTTCACTCTGTTACTGTACAGATCGGTATATCGATGTCGTAAAAGAACGTCGTTTTTTATACAAATTTATTTTAGCTCGATCGCTAAACGAGTTATTCCGACTTATCGTTCCTGACGGAGAGAGAATTCAAATGGCGACGCTCGTAACGGCTCCAACGGGGCTCGAACTCCGGACCTGAAGCTGCGCTATCGCGACTTCCTGTCGTACGGAGGTGGCGACCCATGATTGCGAGCTGGATTTGGTCACCATCGGGTAACCGGATATCCGTGACATCCAGTCGTTGTCCCGCGACAACCACTCGCTACACGACCTCGGTACACGGTCTCACATAGCGCGTACCGTAAATGAGGGCCGATGCAGCGATAACTCTATCCCGGGCCAGCCCGGATCTGAATCCTTGTGTGGGCGGAGAATGGAGGTACCCCCCGGTACGGACCAGTTGGAAGCGGCTCTGTTCGGATGTTATTGACTCGAGAACGGATGCGACTGGAAGCGTGAGGGTGTCATCCGGGTACGTGGCGGGGCCACCGATTATTCTGACTAGTGTCTTCGAAGAAATGCGACGACGCTCTGGATATATAATAGCGGACATATGTCGCATTATTCGCGAATTATAAGATTATCCGATAAACCGAGGTCATCCAAAATGGACGCCGCGTAGAGACTCGTTACTAGATACGCCTTCGTACACGGTAGTTGCGCGATACGTCATCAATAAACGCGCACGCGCGTGACCTACTTATATTAACTTATATGCAAAGAGCCGGGTTTACTAAAAAACAAAGAGCTCGGTAGTTGCGCGATACGTCATCAATAGGCTATATAGTGACGCGCACGCGCGTAACCTACTTTATATTCCCTTATATGCAAATGAGTTACTATAAAACGTATTCAAAATGGCGCCCGTTTGTTTACAGTCAAAGAGCCGCATGTACTACTTGCATAAACGATGACAACAAGGAACGCATTCTGCAAATGTCGAACAAACATCATAGTTAACATATAGTTCCATCCTTAAGCATTCCAAGCAAGATTCCAAATCAATACCACCCCTGAAGCATGAAAACAAATTGTATCATGAAGAAGCTGCTAAAGCCACAACACTGAACAAACAGTTTCAGTCTGTCTTCAGCTCCAAATCCCAACTAAGACTTACCTCCATTTGCAAAATGAAAATTCAGAACACAAATGGAAACCTGAATGGTCAATCCACGCCAAACATGAATGAGATCACAGTAAGCTCAAATGGCATAGAGACACTTCTCAATAACCTGAACCCCCACAAGGCTAGTGGTCCTGACCAAATTAAGCCAATCATACTTAAAACCCTGTCTAAAGAACTCTCACCTATCCTTGAAGTCTAATTCCAAAAATCCCTCAATGAAGAATCACTGCCAGCCCAGTGGAAGTCAGCAAATGTTGCTCCCATTTACAAAAAAGGGGACAAGTCAAACCCCGCCAACTATAGCCCTATCTCACTGACATGTGTTCTATGCAAGGTACTAGAACATATAGTTTCCTCCTCGATAGTAAAACACTTCACTAACCACAGTATGCTGTACCATTCACAGCATGGTGTTAGAGAAAAACTGCCATGTGTGACCCAACTAGTAATGCTAGTCAATGACTTGGTTACCTCTGTCTACAATAAGTATCAGGTATATCTCATCCTATTAGACTTCAGTAAGGCTTTCAATAAAGTCAATCACGAGAATTTCTTTAGTACCAACACGCATACTGACTCTTGAAAAATCCAGTTTGACTCTTGAAATATCCAGTTTGACTCTTGAGAATTTGACCTCAAGGGTCATTGACTCTTGACTTTCAAAGTCTAGTGAACGCCCTGGAGAAATTACTACTAAAAATGCATGACTATGGAGTCAGAGGTCAAACATTAAGGTGGATTAAGAGTTTTCTAGATGATAGACTCCAGTCAGTTGTCTTTAATGGTATTAGTTCAGAGGCCATTCCGGTGTCCTCTGGAGTCCCACAGGGATCCGTACTTGGACCCCTGCTTTTCCTAGCCTACATAAACGACCTCCCACAAAACATCAGTTCCAAAGTCCAGTTCCAAAGTCCGTATCTTTGCAGATGATACTGCAGTCTATCTATCACTGACATCTGCAAATGAATCGGTCACACTCCAAAACGATCTTAAGAGATTAGAAGAGTGGGCGTTGGAGTGGGACATGGAATTTAACCCCTCCAAATGTCAAGTTATCCACGTCACCAGAAGGAAACATGCTATTCCCAGTCAATATAAACTCCATGGATTCGTACTTGAGTCGGACACCTCAGCCAAATACATTGGCGTGGATATGTCAAATAACCTGTCGTGGGACACTCACATAAAAAGGTCAACTAAGAAAGCAAACCAAACATTAGGATTTCTACGTGGAAACCTCCAGGTCAAATCCGAACCCCTTAGGTCCATGGCTTACCAGACACTAGTGAGACCCCAGCTTGAATATGGCTCCGAGATATGGTCGTCCCATACCCAAACATTGATATCGTACCTCTAGTGTTACAGGCATGCTACCTTCCCTAAATCTACGCGGACTAGATCAACGGCGTATTGACAATAGGTTATCCCGTATGTATAAAATTCATAATGATCTTGTTGCTATTCCCATTGAAATTTACCTAGTTTCCATATCCCGTCCTGCTCGCCGTGATAGCGCAGTGGATACGCGTTCGCTTCAGGTGCGAAAGGTCCGGAGTTCGAGCCCCACTGGAGCCGTTACGATTGTGCCCTTAGGCAAGGCATTTAAATTCCACGTTGCCTATTCTTTCTCCCTCGTGGCGATGGATTCCACCAGGAATGAGGTCTCGAGAGTGATTTATATAAGTTGAAATAACTTGTTTCGCAATCGAGCTAAAATAAATTTGTGTAAACTATTGTGTAGATATATTGAAGTAAATGGGCTGGGTCATGAATTGTGTGTATATATTGAAGCAAATGGGCATGGCTACACGTTTTAACAATATTAGTTATGGCCATTCGCAGTCAATTGAGGAACAAGCTTCGAAATATAAATACTAGCAATATATAACAACTGTTTTCATTAGTTACGACCCATCGCAGTATATGGAAGAACAAGCTTCGAGATTCGAAACATAAACACTAGTACGTACCTGTGAATGCTGCTCCCCAGCCTGTGATTGCGCATGTACGTAACTCGAAGCTGTCGTTACGTTGTGGTAGACATACTGGACGGACAAACGCGTTGACGTTAACGTCTTCACTCAGTTTCAGCATGGCAATGTCGTCCGTGTACATTTTCGGATCAAAGTTGGAATGAACAAATAGTGTGTCTACCTGTATATTCATATTGTGTGTATAAACATTCGTTTAAACTAGAAACATATCTTGATATAATTAAGGAACCAAGGTACAGAAATGCTCTATCACGTTTTAGAACATCATCACGTGACCTAGCTATTGAACGTGGTTGATACTCATACACACCTAGAAATGAACGAATGTGGTGCAAATTGTAAATCATTGATTAGAAATGAATATCATTTCCTTCTCATACGTCCAAAATAATCAACATTGCGATAATAATACATAAAACGCTACAATTACATGTCCACAAACTCCAAAATTACTTTGAACAATCTTTGCAAATTCATTTACCATGCTAACCTATTAAGAAATGTAACGTCACACAAATTGCTGTTATATGCCAATAGCCGTGAAATATCCACAGGAATTATATGCTCTTTGTAAAATACCCATGTGTATCGAAAATGTTTGTATTTGCTATAAACATATATATATACATGTTTTATGCAATAATCTTACAGACGGATCTGTAGTCCAGTGGTAACACGCTGGACTGGTAATCCAGGGATCGCAAGTACGATCCCCTGTCTGACCCTACTAAAATTAACAGTCTTTCAGATGGGACGCTAAACCGAGGACTCGTGTCGGTGTTTTACACCGTGCACGTAATAGAACCAGATGAGACTCTGGAATGGGTCTCTGTCTGTATCCTTGCACTATCCTCCAAAATCTAGAATGACTAATCTCTTCGAGACCTGTTTAGCGTCCCATCTGAAAGACAGGACTACGAAACGCAACCGGTGCCAGAGTAAGCGCCATCTGTCACCGTTTCAAAGTGTATATCATTCATTGGAAAGCAGAAAAGGAATTGTATTAAATAGATTAGATACTTGACCTGTAGCGAGGGCTTGACCAGTAGCGAGTGCTTTACCTGTAGCGAGGGATTGACCTGTAGCGGGGACTTGAACTGTAATGAGGGCTTGAACAGTAGCGAGGGCTTGAACTGTAGCGAGGGCTTGACGTGTAGCGAGGGTATGACGTGTAGCGAGGGCATGACGTGTAGCGAGGGCTAGAACTGTAGCGAGGCACATAACTGTAGCGAGGGCTTGACCTGTAGTGGGGGATTGAACTGTAGTGAGGGCTTGAACTTTAGAGAGGGCTTGAACTGTAGCGAGGGCTTGACCTGAAGCGAGGGCGTGAACTGTAGCGAGGGCTTGACCTTTAGCGAGTGCTTGAAGTGTAGCGAGGGCTTGACGTATAGTGAGGGCTAGAACTGTAGCAATGGCTTGAACTGTAGCGAGGGCTAGAACAGTAGCGAGGGCTAGAACTGTAGCGAGGGATTGACCTGTAGCAAGGGCTTGAACTGTAGCGATGGCTTGACGTGTAGCGAGGGCTAGAACTGTAGCGAGGGGTTGACCTGTAGCGAGGGCTAGAACTGTAGTGAGGCCTAGAACTGTGGCGTGTGCTTGAACTGTAGCGAGGACTAGAACTGTAGCCAGGGCTTGAGGTGTAGCGAGGGCTTGACCTGTAGAGAGCGCTTGACCTGTAGAGAGGGCTAGAACTGTAGCGAATGCTAGAACGGTAGCGAGGCTTAGAACTGTAGCGAGGGCTTGACCTGTAGCGAGGGCTTGACCTGTATCGAGTGCTAGAACTGTAGCGAGGCTTAGAACTGTAGCGGGGGCTTGAACTGTAGCGAGGCTTAGAACTGTAGCGAGGCTTAGAACTGTAGCGAGGGTTTGACCTATAGCGAGGGCTTGAACTAGCGAGTGCTTGACCTTTAGCGAGGTCTTGAACTGTAACGAGGGCTTTACGTGTAGCGAGGGCTTGAACTGTAGCGAGGGCTAGAACTGTAGCGAGGGCTAGAACTTGTATGTCATTAGATTAAATGAATGCGGCATATTTAAAGAACAACATTAGGCCTACCTACCCCCTTTACTAAAATGTACAGCGTCTAGTTGGTCGTTGCTACCGGTTATTATTACAACCCGGGGCGGACAAACCTTTATAATCGGCGATTGAATGTTTCTATGAGCAAGTATATGTTATTTGTATAATTATGATCTTAACTAATCGGGCGTGTGCTCCATCCTGTAGGCTATATTTTACTTTTCCAAATGTTTATAAAGGATTAGACAAACAAAAGAAGATATAAGTGTCCCACTTAATGTATTGACCTCAGATAATTTACTCTTACAATAAGGTCATAATATCAGTATCCAGGGGCGTAGCTTGATTGGATGTGTAGGCCAAGTTGACGGGTGGTTCGGGGGTCCTCCCTCGAAATAAAATGTCTGCTTCATTGTCGGAGGTGCGTTTTGGCGTATATTTCGTACCAGTAAATATGTGTGCATGAATCCTTAAATTGTTAAAGTTATATGTCTTATAACTAAAGAAGGCAGTAACTTGACTACAATTGGACGTTATGATTGTGTGACGTCCGTGGCCCAGTGGTAGAGCGTCGTATTTGGAATCGAACGGTCCCGGGTTCGATACTCGGCCAGGCCACGTATGTAGTGTCATTGAGCAAGGCACCTCACACACATTGCTTATTACTGGTTAATCGCTTAGATCGGCTAAGCCTGCCCAGGAAAACATGTCTAAGTCCCCGCGAGGGGTTTGACATTAAAGGAACATACATACATATGATAAGAGAGTTTATATGAGCAAGCAGTACATATATTCGTGTTAAGCCACATACACACGTGTATGCCCAAACAAAGACATGTACATTGTATGTTGATACTGCTTGATACGCGTTTCCATTTCCTGGACTAAATGGTCTAGGAAGTCATATTAATACAGTGTTATCCTGAAGTGGTTCGATACTGTTTACACTTCAGTGTTCTGTTGTGGAGCAACTCTCGACCTTAATGGTTCGATGCCAAATTCGGCGCTAATAGCCGTGGCCCTGTCTTATAGGGAATTCCAAACTGCCGGGTTACCCCTCTCCTCATTGCATACTTTGATAATGAAATGTGTTTCCTCAACAGCATGCAAGAGATCATTATCTTCCTTATGTAGAAGGTTGGTCAGCGGAACAGTGTTACTCAAAATATGTTCTGCCACAACAAGCGAGATGATAAACTCGAAGCGCAGTGTGGCCGCCGGATACTTATGGCAAGGTAGTGTGTCATATGCACATATCGCATTATACTTGAAGTTCATTACTCAAGAGCCAGTCATACAGATATATGACTTACTGTCCGGTCTTCAGCAACACGGTGTTTCTGATTATGCAAATGAGAGAATTCATACTAATACAAGATGTGACCAGGGATCATCTTGGTGTTCCATAATTGGAAGGGCATACGGAGGAAAAGAAAAGAAAAAAGAAGAGAATAATATTAGCCAGTGTTAAAGCATTTCATTCAATGCTACTTTAGAACTGAGTTTCTGCTAATGACTGTATCTGGACATATGCAAATACATTGTTGAATGCATATAATAACATTATGTAATTAAGTACATAATAACGTTGATATATTGTATTTCATACACTTAATTCACATGCATTCTGTAATATTGTTTTCACAATACATATTACATGTACAATTGTTCGTACATGATTCCTTAAATAATTCTTGTATTTCGTTTCAAGGGTTTTTTTTTTGCTGGTTATCAAAGATGCATTGGAGAACGTCTTGTGGCCACCGGATACTGGCCGGCCTTCTCGTCCCCCATCTTCCTGCAGCGTCTACATTGCGTGCACCACTACGGGGAATGCATTTTTGAATGTTCCAAGTGCGTCCGCTCGACTAGATCATAGTGTTTCACACGGGGTGCGGATCTTAGTGCGCTGGTCCATTTCTTCTTTCGTAGCAATGTCTCGAGACAGCTCGTCCTGGAATGCTACCAGCCGTTTCGCAGAATAATCAAACATGAAGCTGATATCATGAATAGTGGCCATCATGGTCCGGACACATGGCATGTTCGAGCTATGAACCAATGACAGATTCAAACAATGTGACTTGCAATGTACATACTAGTCACATTACTAAAACAGTATATACTCGGGTAATATAGTCACATTACTAATACAGTATATACTCGGGTAATATAGTCACATTACTAATACAGTATATACAGGGGTAATATAGTCACATTACTAATACAGTATATACTAGGGTAATATAGTCACATTACTAATACAGTATATACTAGGGTAATATAGTCACATTACTAATACAGTATATACTCGGGTAATATAGTCACATTACTAATACAGTATATACTCGGGTAATATAGTCACATTACTAATACAGTATATACTCGGGTAATATAGTCACATTACTAATACAGTATATACTCGGGTAATATAGTCACATTACTAATACAGTATATACTCGGGTAATATAGTCACATTACTAATACAGTATATACTCGGGTAATATAGTCACATTACTAATACAGTATATACTCGGGTAATATAGTCACATTACTAATACAGTATATACTCGGGTAATATAGTCACATTACTAATGCAGTATATACTCGGGTAATATAGTCACATTACTAATGCAGTATATACTCGGGTAATATAGTCACATTACTAATACAGTATATACTCGGGTAATATAGTCACATTACTAATACAGTATATACTCGGGTAATATAGTCACATTACTAATACAGTATATACTCGGGTAATATAGTCACATTACTAATACAGTATATACTCGGGTAATATAGTCACATTACTAATACAGTATATACTCGGGTAATATAGTCACATTACTAATACAGTATATACTCCGGTAATATAGTCACATTACTAATGCAGTATATACTCGGGTAATATAGTCACATTACTAATACAGTATATACTCGGGTAATATAGTCACATTACTAATATAGTATATACTCGGGTAATATAGTCACATTACTAATGCAGTATATACTCTGGTAATATAGTCACATTACTAATATAGTATATACTTGGGTAATATAGTCACATTACTAATGCAGTATATACTCGGGTAATATAGTCACATTACTAATGCAGTATATACTCGGGTAATATATTCACATTACTAATATAGTATATACTCGGGCAATATAGTCACATTACTAATACAGTATATACTCGGGTAATATAGTCACATTACTAATACAGTATATACTCGGGTAATATAGTCACATTACTAATACAGTATATACTCGGGTAATATAGTCACATTACTAATACAGTATATACTCCAGTAATATAGTCACATTACTAATACAGTATATACTCGGGTAATATAGTCACATTACTAATACAGTATATACTCGGGTAATATAGTCACATTACTAATATAGTATATACTCGGGTAATATAGTCACATTACTAATGCAGTATATACTCGGGTAATATAGTCACATTACTAATGCAGTATATACTCCAGTAATATAGTCACATTACTAATGCAGTATATACTCGGGTAATATAGTCACATTACTAATGCAGTATATACTCGGGTAATATAGTCACATTACTAATGCAGTATATACTCGGGTAATATAGTCACATTACTAATGCAGTATATACTCGGGTAATATAGTCACATTACTAATGCAGTATATACTGGGGTAATATAGTCACATTACTAATACAGTATATACTCGGGTAATATAGTCACATTACTAATACAGTATATACTGGGGTAATATAGTCACATTACTAATACAGTATATACTCGGTTAATATAGTCACATTACTAATACAGTATATACTCGGGTAATATAGTCACATTACTAATGCAGTATATACTAGGGGTAATATAGTCACATTACTAATGCAGTATATACTCGGGTAATATAGTCACATTACTAATACAGTATATACTCGGGTAATATAGTCACATTACTAATACAGTATATACTCGGGTAATATAGTCACATTACTAATACAGTATATACTCGGGTAATATAGTCACATTACTAATACAGTATATACTCGGGGTAATATAGTCACATTACTAATACAGTATATACTCGGGTAATATAGTCACATTACTAATACAGTATATACTCGGGTAATATAGTCACATTACTAATGCAGTATATACTCCAGTAATATAGTCACATTACTAATACAGTATATAC
>CM026386.1:98594166-98670284 GCA_014843695.1 Archivesica marissinica
ATCCATATAGTTCTATATATCATATAGCCATATTGTATTTGTTTGTTGGAGCGTTACTGTTTTATCTATCTATAGTCCTGGTTCAATCCATATAGTTCTATATATCATATAGCCATATTGTATTTGTTTGTCGGAGGTTCCGTTACTGTTTTATCTATATATAGTCCTGGTTCAATCCATATAATTCTATATATCATATAGCCATATTGTATGTGTTTGTCGGAGGTTTCGCGTTACTGTTTTATCTATATATAGTCCTGGTTCAATCCATATAGTTCTATATATCATATAGCCATATTGTATTTGTTTGTCGGAGGTTTCACGTTACTGTTTTATCTATCTATAGTCCTGGTTCAATCCATATAGTTCTATATATCATATAGCCATATTGTATTTGTTTGTTGGAGGTAAGGCGTTACTGATTTATCTATCTATAGTCCTGGTTCAATCCATATAGTTCTATATATCATATAGCCATATTGTATTTGTTTGTCGGAGGTTAGGCGTTACTGTTTTATCTATATATAGTCCTGGTTCAATCCATATAGTTCTATATATCATATAGCCATATTGTATTTGTTTGTCGGAGGTTACTGTTTTATCTATCTATAGTCCTGGTTCAATCCATATAGTTCTATATATCATATAGCCATATTGTATTTGTTTGTCGGAGGTTTCACGTTACTGTTTTATCTATATATAGTCCTGGTTCAATCCATATAGTTCTATATATCATATAGCCATATTGTATGTGTTTGTCGGAGGTTTCACGTTACTGTTTTATCTATATATAGTCCTGGTTCAATCCATATAGTTCTATATATCATATAGCCATATTGTATTTGTTTGTTGGAGGTTTCGCAATACTGTTTTATCTATCTATAGTCCTGGTTCAATCCATATAGTTCTATATATCATATAGCCATATTGTATTTGTTTGTTGGAGGTTACTGTTTTATCTATCTATAGTCCTGGTTCAATCCATATAGTTCTATATATCATATAGCCATATTGTATTTGTTTGTCGGAGGTTTCACGTTACTGTTTTATCTATATATAGTCCTGGTTCAATCCATATAGTTCTATATATCATATAGCCATATTGTATTTGTTTGTTGGAGGTTACTGTTTTATCTATATATAGTCCTGGTTCAATCCATATAGTTCTATATATCATATAGCCATATTGTATTTGTTTGTTGGAGGTTACGCGTTACTGATTTATCTATATAGTCCTGGTTCAATCCATATAGTTCTATATATCATATAGCCATATTGTATTTGTTTGTCGGAGGTTACTGTTTATCTATATACCTGGCACCATATAGTTCTATATATCATATAGCCATATTGTATTTGTGTTGAGTTACTGTTTTATCTATCTATAGTCCTGGTTCAATCCATATAGTTCTATATATCATATAGCCATATTGTATTTGTTTGTCCTGGTTCAATCCATACAGTTCTATATATCATATAGCCATATTGTATTTGTTTGTCGGAGGTTTCTCTTTACTGTTTTATCTATCAATAGTCCTGGTTCAATCCATATAGTTCTATATATTATATAGCCATATTGTGTTTGTTTGACGGAGTTTTCGCGATACTGTTTTATCTATCTATAGTCCTGGTTCAATCCATATAGTTCTATATATCATATAGCCATATTGTATTTGTTTGTCGGCAGTTAGGCGTTACTGTTTTATCTATCTATTGTCCTGGTTCAATCCATATAGTTCTATATATCACATAGCCATATTGTATTTGTTTGTCGGAGGTTAGGCGTTACTGTTTTATCTATCTATAGTCCTGGTTCAATCCATATAGTTCTATATATCATATAGCCATATTGTATTTGTTTGTCGGGAGTTTTGCGTTACTGTTTTATCTATCTATAGTCCTGGTTCAATCCATATAGTTCTATATATCATATAGCCATATTGTATTTGTTTGTCGGAAGTTACGCGTTACTGATTTATCTATCTATAGTCCTGGTTCATTCCATATAGTTCTATATATCACATAGCCATATTGTATTTGTTTGTCGGAAGTTAGGCGTTACTGTTTATCTATCTATTGTCCTGGTTCAATCCATATAGTTCTATATATCACATAGCCATATTGTATTTGTTTGTCGGAGGTTAGGCGTTACTGTTTTATCTATCTATAGTCCTGGTTCAATCAATATAGTTCTATATATCATATAGCCATATTGTATTTGTTTGTCGGGAGTTTTGCGTTACTGTTTTATCTATCTATAGTCCTGGTTCAATCCATATAGTTCTATATATCATATAGCCATATTGTATGTGTTTGTCGGGAGTTTTGCGTTACTGTTTTATCTATCTACAGTCCTGGTTCAATCCATATAGTTCTATATATCACATAGCCATATTGTATTTGTTTGTCGGAGGTTAGGCGTTACTGTTTTATCTATCTATAGTCCTGGTTCAATCCATATAGTTCTATATATCATATAGCCATATTTTATTTGTTTGTCGGAGGTTAGGCGTTAATGTTTTATCTATCTATAGTCCTGGTTCAATCCATACAGTTCTATATATCATATAGCATATTGTATTTGACTGTCGGAGGTTACCTTACTGTTTTATCTATATATAGTCCTGTTCAATCCATATAGTTCTATATATCATATAGCCATATTGTATTTGTTTGTTGGAGGTAACGCGTTACTGATTTATCTATCTATAGTCTGGTTAATCCTATAGTTCTATATATCTATAGCCATATTGTATTTGTTTGTTGGAGGTTACTGTTTTATCTATATATAGTCTGACAATCCAATAGTCATATATCATAAGCAATTATTGTTGTGGGTAAGGCGTTACTGATTTATCTATCTATAGTCCTGGTTCAATCCATATAGTTCTATATATCATATAGCCATATTGTATTTGTTTGTCGGAGGTTATGCGTTACTGTTTTATCTATATATAGTCCTGGTTCAATCCATATAGTTCTATATATCATATAGCCATATTGTATTTGTTTGTTGGAGGTTACTGTTTTATCTAGCTATAGTCCTGGTTCAATCCATATAGTTCTATATATCATATAGCCATATTGTATTTGTTTGTCGGAGGTTTCGCGTTACTGTTTTCTCACTTCTCAGTGAGATATATTCCATATTCACTCGAAACAAAACAAATATCCTTTATATATTTAGAGATCCATTCAAATATGTACCACAAATACCATTTATTCCCGACCTTTGGCTCATCCAGAAATATTATAAAATTGTTTGGTCGACCAACATAGAAACAAACAAAGAATCGTTTTGACAAAACAAGTTGAATTGTTTTTTTTAGTTGTTGGAACAATGTTTTGTCTGCTTTAATTGAGAAAAACTGATAAAACAAACATCATCAATTATTGTCAAATTTAGCTCAGTTTCATTCAAATATGTGAGAAAAACTACCATAATCATAGCAAAATTAATGTCATATGTCCACAAATTACCCTCAACTTATGGAAGAATCAAGCTTAAAATCAGCATTTTCATACCAAAGTTTGACCCTCGACTTATAGTTGAGATCGACTTATGGCCAGGAATATATGGTAGGTGTTCCAATGGGAGATATGGAAAATATGTGTGCCTCCAAAGACAGAGGATATTTGTTCAATTCAGTACATCGCAAAGATGTCATAACTACCCAATAAAATTGATTCCAATTCTTGATGTAGTTTTGGAAATAACCCATTTCATCTGGATACATCTCAAGGCTTTTGCAAAGAACATACATCCAGATCAGCTGCAGCGTGATGCTGCATGCTGATCATGATCTATGTTGTTTGCTACATAGCCAAGTGTCTTAGCAAGAACATCTGAATAGCAAACAGTATAGAGCCTGATCAGACGGCACGTTCCGTGGCAGCTGATATGGTTCTATGTTCTTTGCAAATACTGTTTGAATGGTATCCAGAATAAAATGGGTTAATGTCACACATAAACAAGTGTCACAAGCCCCGAATGACAATTTATTTAAAAGCATTAAGAGACCATCACATCCATGTCATGATGGATACCCGACTAATTTGACATTTGTGCAGCGTTAGAGATTTTATTTCTGAATTCGGTTTTGATCGATTGTTCTAAAAAGGTATGTCTGGAATAAATTCAATCTTATAAACCTAGAACGTTATATCGAAGATAAAAATCTAGGTAATTAGTTTCAATATTAGATGTTTAAGTAGACACATCTTGATTCTTACATTCTCCACAAATACTTGCATACAGTTTGTTGTTTACGTACATTATTTTCGGGCAGTGATAAATGAGTATGAAATGTCATCAGTGCGCACCATCGCCCATAAAAATACCCATATTTTCTTGGGGGTAATTCCCCCAAACCCCTTTCATCCCAGTCCCACCCTCCTCGCTACCAGTTTGACCCACCGATGATTTCGCCATCGGAACTCCCTGGCATTGTTCAAAAGACATCTTTTTACAAACATGTTTATATACTTCAGGAGAAAATACTTCTATTAGCTCAGGCTGTGGATTCAATCTTTCCGATTTAGTTATGCTATGAACTATGATTTGAGGCTTTGCCGTATTCATATTATAATAAAATAGTAGTATCTCAGATTGGGTTACAATATACAGTTGTGCAGTCCGTTTTAAGTTGACCAGTGACGTCCTGGTCTCGCTATCCAGAACGAACGTTGGGACATAACCGTCTGTGCCCGGCTGCTATGTGCTATGTTACATGGTCCAATGAACATGGTACCAACAAATGTACATATACAGGTATAAACCAAACATTCATTGCATTCATTTGACCCATGAAAATCACTGAAGAGCTTGTATGACTCTTGGTGAATATGTGTAGCGGGTCAACTTTCATGCAGGATGATGAGCGCTCAAAGGTGTAATTATCGTAATCTGCCTGTCGAATATGATCGGAGAAGGCTAGTCGGTCTAAAAATTGTAAAGCTTGATTCTTCCATAAGTTGAGGGTAATTTGTGGACATATGACATTAATTTTGCTATGATAATGGTAGTTTTTCTCACATATTTGAATGAAACTGAGCTAAATTTGACAATAATTGATGATGTTTGTTTTATCAGTTTTTCTCAATTAAAGCAGACATAAACATTGTTCCAACAACTAAAAAAAACAATTCAACTTGTTTTGTCAAAACGATTCTTTGTTTGTTTCTATGTTGGTCGACCAAACAAATTTTCTTTTTATTTTATGATAATTGTTGAAAAACAAACACAAAATGAAGAAATTAAAATAGCTGGCCGCCGTGTTTTTGCGCGGATGAATACATTAACGACTATACGTCGTGAGTCGAAAGAAACACAAATCTGCCGCCATCTTGAATTTAAAGTTGAATCGAGGACAAATACATGAACAATCGCCAATCGCCAATGGCTACAATATTGCAAAATTGGCTAATAAAAACTCAGTTTAATGGCTACAATATTGCAAAATTGGCTAATAAAAACTGTTTGGCGAAAATTATAAAAACGGCGAAAATCTGTAAAATATCCGAAAATTGGAAATTCCCCCGAGACTATTTTTGGAAAATTACTCGGGTCAAGGTGAAATCGTGTCGCGCGTGACTAATATCTCGGACTGGAGAATCATACAAGCGTGTTGTTTGTTTATTTAATGGGGCGTAATGTTTGATTAGTGTGCAAACACGGGACACACTATGAATGCTTATTATATTGAGCAGGGCGGCATTACATTGTTGCCCAAATCCTTTGTAGATGAACATTATGCTACCAAATTGAAAAGCTTTACACGACTGTTAGACGCACAATTTTTTTGGTGTATGGTGCCTGTGGTTAGACGTAAGTGTGTCGGCAACCTTTATTTTGTTTTTGTTGTCGTTAATTGTGTATGTTAATTTGAATATCTCAAAGGAAAGCAGTATGTAACCCTTACCTCAGTTGTAGTTTATGGGCATACAGCACTTAGGTGGTGCAATTGCAAGATAGATATAATAAATTAATATACTATAAATACTCTGGGGAAAATGGCGATTTGGCTACAAAAAAATTAAGAGCCAGAGCAGGCCTTAATTTAATTTGGATTTATTGTTTCAATTTACAGTGACAAAATTCGAGACATTGTCAGTTGTATTTCGCTTTTGATTTGTTTCCTAACAAAAACAATAATACAGGTAAATAGTGTCATTGAAGCCAGGTAAACGGTGAAAATTAAATGACACGTGTGACACAGTGCAAGTTTGTGGAAAAAACAACATCGGATGATAAAATTATTTTACATTCCAGGTACATATCCTCAATATTGTTAGATTCCATATTTTATTTATTTAAAGTTTGTTAGAGCTATTAATTGTTTATATATTATTATTCAATAGCAGACGGTTGATTTGTTGTTTGTTGTTGTTGTTGTCTATGCATTTAAAGGGAGAGTAATAGTGCAAGAATAGTGTATTGGGAAGGGAGATAATAAAAAAAGTAGTCCGGCAGTGAGATATAATCCATATCTCACCGATGAGATATGGATTATATCTCACTGATAGAACACTGTATTTCATCAATTAGCATAAAATAAAATTTGTTATTTTGCAGGTTGTTTGTATCATGGAAAGGTCAAATGACAGGAAATCTGCTAATTATTTTTATTTGTGGTAAGAATTACTCTAGCTTTGATTTATATTATACATGATAGTATAGAATTTTAACCCTTTACAGTATAATTATTGTTTATTGTCCAGTAGCTATTCCCGGAACCATGACTCCATGCTGTTTTTCCGAAATATGGTCAACTGTATACTGGACCAGTGTCTTGTAATTGCAACACGTGCGTCCATTTAGAGCCGTGTCAGTGACAGGTGCAAACTGTAAATTACAATGTTGAACCAGAAGGTATTACTGACCCAACAGGTCGTAGCAAGAAAAGGAAGATATTGTTGTTTTGTTGGGCTTAAAGTGGCACCAACAACTTAGGAAAAGGAAGAGAAGTGAATGTAATGTTGTCCAAGACAATCAAGAAACCATTTAAGTAAGATAGACGATGATCTTCCCAGAGAAAGTACACTTATAAGATACAAACAGAAGGTAATTACATCCTTGTGAAATAGGGTGAAACGATGTATCCTGCACAAGTGCTTTAAGTAGACACAGGGGAAGAATTAAGTAAATGTTTGGTTCATGGTTAAATGTAACTGCAAATGTGGTGTGAAATTGTTCAATGATGGCCATCTAAAGGTGACAATCTATGATGAAGCTACAAAATGTGTTTGAGCATCCAATGAGCCCTTACCATGTGTATAAACAAAACGGCAATTCCACTTGTAACAGTCGGACTATATATATATAGCTTTTTGTAAACACTAAGTGACATGAAAAAAAGTAATTATGAAATCTGAAAAGACAATTGAACTGTTTTACATGTTCGAGCATATTCACAAATTTGAATAGCTTTAGGAGCCATATGTTTTTTAATGAGAAGCTACATCAGTTACGTTAAACTTGTAATTATGACACAAAGTTTTGAATGTTTTATTTGTACATGTATATACCATACCGTATGTCAATTATACAGGAGTTCTAGTTACATGTAGCTGTATAAAACAGTATAATTCATATTTTTGTAGAAACGAAAAGAAGTTACTCTCAATATAAGTTTTGATAATAAAAATAATTGATAGTTTTGCAGAATAATGGTGAAGTAGTCGCTACAGGACCAGGGAACTTACCTATCGGGTACCCTACAGCAGCTACTCTTAACCAGGATAATATATGTCTTATTAGTAGTGTTGTCAGAGTGTGTGTGGCGTTCTTGCATGGTTGCACCATTTCCCAGAATGCCCCACTTCCGGTCCAGATGGTGTCTCAATCTTCCGCGTCAGACTTTGGCTCTTAATGAACCCAATTGCCATTTACTACACTCCTCCCCACTTTATCGAGAAGAGTGGTACATCAGGGAGGACTTCCTCCACATCATTCTGGCAATGGGTCTGTTCTTCAGGCACAATCGGTCTGACCGGCTTGTGACATCTCTCGACGGGAATGACATTCTCTGGACATACTTGGTGTCTGACCACCAAGTAGGTATCTTCCAAGTTGTCTACTTTTTTCCTGGGCAAGTTTAGCAGACATAAGCGGTTAACCAGTACTAAGTCCATCAATGAACCCCTCTATGGCTTAGTGTCTTACACCTAAGCTTACACCTACATTTCCTGGACAAGCTTAGCAGACGTAAGCGGTTAACCATTACTAGATCCATTACTGAACCCATCTCTGGCTTAGTGCCTTACATCTAAGCCATAATTCCATGCATTTCTACTTTTCCTGGGCAAGCTTAGCCGACTTAAGCGGTTCACCAGTACTAAGTCCATCCCCGGACCCAAATCCTCACACTTAATCATTTTGTAATTAGTGGTAGCAATAGTAGTAGCTCGACTCAATCGACGACTATGTTTTCTTCTTTCGGGTAGATCCATATATATGTTCAAACAATTAGGACACACTATCAAAAGGTCCACAGTCAAAATCATAGCCTGTAAGTCAAACATAACTTTTTAACTGTAAAATAAAATATATCAATCGCAATGTGCATTTATTTTCCCGCCAGCGTGGCATATGTCTGTAGATCTAGTGTTCTTTATAATGTTGGTTTGGTCAAGTTTACCAGTTTGATATTATCGATATACACTTCATGCGAGCTACAACAACGTAATGTGCAGGTTTATGTTTCTAACGACCAGGCTTTCTTTTTTCGTATCTGGAATAGCTTAGGAAGGATATACACTGTAAATATTCTTTATAAGCAATTAATTTGGTAGAACACTTGTAAAGACTTCTTCTTTTTTTATTAATTTTTTTATATTTTTTTTATTAGAAGGGTCTTGAAACGAGTGATAATCCATACATGTTTAAATATATAACATATAGAAAAGTAGCATACAACTATTGTAAGGGTAGTCTATAAGTTCAGCATAATGTTTTATAGACTTAATTAAGTTCAGAGGAATATAGAAATTCAAATAATTATTTTGGGCACGATTTTGTCACACAGTATTATTTGACTTGGTCGTTTACAATCACATACCGGCACTTTCATTTCTTAAACTTTGGCACATATTTAAGTATCTAGATAACCTTGTGCGCTGGCTCTATGGTGACTTATTTTTAACTCCTGACGTTATTGGATAATGTGTATTGATTGGTCAACACATTTTTACCGACAGTTTTCCTGATGATGTCAATAGTTACCGCGCATTGCGAGGGTCCGTGAGTAATTACAACTGAAAATAGATGGATCTATATGAACCACGGCTTCTTCTGACTAATCAAGGGAACGTACGTCATGTAGAATGTTATTCGGATATGACACTTTCAGATAGTAAATTAGGATTTAATATTATGTTGTAATAGACTTTTTAACCCAATTGATTCTTTCTTAATTATGAAAATAACGAATGTAAATGTCTTCTGGCGAACTTTATAGAATTGTACCCATATACCAGCCTTTACAATATTAAAGAAGCGTATTTCATGAAAACAGTACCATGTATAATAATGTGTATAAAACATATTGATCGTAAGGTGGATTTATTTTGTGTGTGTTGTGCATATTTGTAAGAATCTCATTGTTGTTTCATATTTTCTTTACTTTTCTACACTTTATTGGTATGAGCCGACATCTTTAGGTAACATCTCTCATCTGTGTGGAAGGTTGACTAAATACAATAGATATATTAAGTGCATGCATATGGTAGCATTATGGAGAGCGGAGCTTTGGATTTGTTCAGTCTTACCTCAACTTACACAAAATGTCTATAAGCATATGTAGTTTTAATGTCAAGGGTTTAGCCGCAAATCCTAAACGAGATCAAGTGTTCGAATGGCTGAGAAGCAATGGATTTTGTATATGTCTGCTACAGGAAACACACTGTAAACAAAATCTGGACATTAATAGATGGAAAACACAGTGGAACAGAGATATATTTTTAAGTGGTAATTATAATAAATAGCTCGAATAGCTTAGGCATTGGAATTCTTATAAATAGTAAATTAGCATATACACTGTTAGATTATAAAGAAATAGTAACAGGTCGTTTCCAAATACTTAAAATAGAAGTCGAAAGCAAAATCATTGTATTAATGAATATATACGCACCAAATAATGATGATGTAAATTTTTTTAAGTTAATTGAAACAGCCATATCTGATAACAATGATCATACTCTTATACTAGGTGGTGATTTCAATACAGTTATTGACCATAACACGGACAAACTAAATGGCAGAACTGATACAGGGAAAAAAACTTCTCAAATGCTTAATAACTTGATAGAGTTAGAAGAAAGTATTGATATATGGCGCTTAAAACAACCGGATAAGAAAATGTACACCTGGCACTCCAATACAAAACCACCGATATTTTGTAGACTAGACTACTTCTTTATATCTCCCAATCTCTTGAACTTTACAACAGACTGTATTATCCGACCAGGCTTTAAATCTGATCACTCGATTGTTGTGTTAAAATTAGAAATAAATAAAACTCATAGAGGTCCTGGATTTTCAAAAATTAATAACTCTTACCTTCTGAATGTGGACTATCAAATGATAATCAGATGCAAAATAACCGAACTAGCAACAGTAAATCACGAAGCTAATCCTAAGACATTGTGGGAAGTAATTAAAGGCGGTATAAGAGATGAAACAATGAAATATTCAATCTGCAAAAAGAAAGAAAACCAAAAATATGAAACAGAACTACTTAATAATATTGAAAATATAGAAAATGAAATAAAAGCAAAGCCAAACGAAGAACATTTAATTAAAAGACGAAAAGATGAAAAGGATAAACTAGAAAATTACACAGAAGAAAAAATTAAAAGTATATTACTGAGATCGAAAGCTGAATGGGTAGAAAGGAGCGGGGAAAAAAATCCAAATTTTTTGCTAACCTAGAAATTAAACGAGCAGAACAAAAAACAATACAACAGCTTAATACACACCAACATAACATCGAGAAAAACCCTAAGACAATACTCAAATATATAAAAGATTTTTACGAAGAATTATACAAGCAAGACATGATGATTGACAACTGCAACAGCAACAACAACAAATTCTTTAACAACCCACATACAACATTGTCAGAAGAACAGCAACACTCACAAAGAACGTTAACACAATATGAATGCGCCACTGCACTAAAGGATATGAAAAACAACAAAAGCCCAGGCTCAGACGGCTTATCAACTGAATTCTATAAAGTTTTCTGGTCAGATGTAAAAACGTTCCTAGTTAACTCTTTAAGTTAACGATTTGTCGGAACTCCAAAAACAGGGTATTATTACACTCATACCAAAAAAGGATAAGGACATTTTATCAATTAACAACTGGCGACCTATATCCCTTTTAAATGTAGATTATAAAATAGCAACTAAGACCATTGCGAGCAGAATTAAACCAGTGTTAGATACAATTATAAGTACTGACCAAACCGGATTCATAAAAGGGCGATATATTGGTGAAAATGTCAGAACCATTGAAGAGGTAATTAATTATGTTAATAAAAACAATGAACCAGGCTTAATATTCTTTTCAGATTTTAATAAAGCTTTCGACAGCATTGATCATAGTTTTATGTACAAGTGTCTTGAACATTTCGGTTTTAAATATGACACAATTGACTGGGTTAAATTATTTTACAGAGACTCTCAATCCTGCATAAGTAATAATGGACATATGTCTGAATATTTCAAAATTAAAAGAGGAGTACGTCAAGGATGTCCACTTTCACCTTACCTTTTCATTATTTGTATTGAATTGCTATCCATAGAAGTCAATACTAACAATGACATATCTGGAATTAAAGCACACGGAATAGACACAAAACAAACACTTTTTGCAGACGACGCTAGTTTCCTTTTAGATGGCAGTGAGAAATCATTTATAACATTAATGTATGCACTTGATGACTTTGGAAATGTATCCGGTTTAACCTTAAACAAATCCAAATGCACCGTTCTCCGAATAGGATCATTGACTAATAATGAAAATATATTCTGCAAAAGAAAGAAATTTATTTGGATGTCAAAGTATGCAACTACTTTAGGAATAACATTCAGTAATAATGTAAACGATATGCAACATCTTAACTTAATATAACAAATAAGATTTTATCGTTCGAAAATTGCTTGAACAAATGGAAAAGGTGGAATTTGTCTTTAATTGGAAAAATAACTGTTTTAAAAACATTCGCATTCCCAAAACTCATCTATCCATTAACAGTTTTGAACAACCCAAATCACCAAACAATTAACAAACTTAAACAAGTGATGTATAAATTCTTATGGAATGATAAACCAGATAAGATATCTAGAAAGCAAATTATTCAAGATTATAGTAATGGTGGATTAAAAATGTTGGATATAGAGAACTTTATTGCATCACTCAAAGCTAGTTGGATAAAACGAATAATAATTATTCCAAAAAGAATCAAAGTTAGTACAAATGTATGAACATATGATAGATAAACATGGAAATGATTTTCTGTTTAAATGTAATGTTAGTTGCAATGACATTGAAAATCTCGAAATAAAATCTAAGTTTTTAAAAGAAATATTAACAGCATGGTCCAGAGTAAACTACAAAGAAAATGTCGAATCTATATCCAAACAAATCCTGTGGAATAACTCGAACATAAAGAAACATGACTGTAATACATTATTTTATAGAGATTGGTTTATTAAGGGAATTCAATATATAGAACATATATACGATTTCAGACACAAACAATTCTATTCTTTTATGCAAATAAGACAGCTGTACAATATTAATCCCGGGGAGTTTTTGACCTACTACACTCTTTTGAACAGTATACCACATAAGTGGAGAACACAGTTACAATTGACCTTTCTGCCGATTTTGATTGACAGCTGGCGTTAGCCAATCGCATCGCACCATTCGCGCACACCCCCGGCAACGGTTTATCGCCGCCATCTTGTTAGACAAACAATGCATATTAGACACACTAGTAACGAGTAGACAAATTTGAAAAGGCGTGAATTTGATCGAAAATACGGGTTTAAAATTGTTTTAATGATGTTGAAAATGTGTAGCTTTGGTGTGTGGGTTAGTTATAGTACAAAATTAGTCGATATCCTGGTGATCGACGTTAAATTCAACCCATTTCAAAATCCTTGGACAAATCTAAAAGTGTGTATATGAACCACAAAATACCAGACAGCTGCTTTAAAAACAATGCATCTATAAAAACACCGACTGACCCCATATAGTCATTCTTTTCTCACAAACACAGCAATCAAATTTAAGCGTGTCACACTGTTTATTGGGAGCAATCAACAACTTACCCACTAACGGTACATCACAGAGACCGCCGAGTTATAATACCCGATAGGGGCCACTGCTATCAAGATCAAAGTATTTCACATCGGAATTTAGCACTGATTGTGCTAATTGGTCAATTATAAAATGTGTGCACATAATTATATAATTGATTACTACACCGAGTCATTGTTTTATCGTTCTGTTAGATAAACGAGTTATGTAGTAAAATTTTAATCAAATCTGATAACGAGTGATCGTGATCTGAAATTATTTTTTGAAAAATATTTAAAATTAATTAATGCTGTCTGTCATTGACAATGGTGAAAAGATGTAGTTACGGGCTGTGTGACAATGATGTAGATATCCAGATCGATTGATAGGTGACGTTAAATTCGTGCCATTTTCAAAACCTAAGACAAATCTTGAAAACATGTCTAAGGTGGATTAAGTTGTGTGAACGACCAGCTGAATACATCCAAAATTAATGCAAACAGATATATTTGCACAAAAGTAAGTTGAAATTAATTTATTTATGCATAATAAAATATTTCGAAAAAATATATTCTGCATTAATAGATCTACCGTTCACAAGAGATATGTGAGTATAGTGGTGATTATACATGTGGTTCATACATATTGTCGTGGATGGTGGACTAGGGATCAGATAGTAGTAATAGTACCCATGCATGTGCAGAGCTGTGGGATTCCCATATTAGCTCAGTGAACGTACTGGTGTTCAGTTTTTGGGCCTAATGTTCGAGTCTTCTAGGAGGCATAGGGTCGAGTCTCTCAAGACGGTGGCATATTTCATTTCTTTTGATGTCAAAGTTGACACGATGTGGTTGTTCACTCTTCCGTTGACTGCGCAAGCATTTACCACGAACACGTAACACGTCCTCATCCGTATATCTGTACTTTAGAGAAATAACCTTCACACCTACGTCTATTATGAGATGGGCTGTTGACAAATTAATCAATTACTGGAGAATATATTATTTTTCACACCTTGATTGGTCGGCTCAAACATTTGTGATGCTGGCTTGTATGCCCATGTTTTATCAGCTTTAGAGCTGAGCCGTGCCATATGTCCAAGCCCTTGAATCATGTATAAATATCATGCTCTTCACATCAATTTCATTACAACCATGGCGTCTATTTTTCCATGCGTTTTTTGCTCTCGTCACGTTTCCAGCCGTATGCATGCTCTTAGCTGCGATAAGTGCCACCGTTGGAATCATCGAAAATGCGGAATGATTTATTTATTCTCCCCCATTCACTTTAATTAATCTTGATTAGTGGCCTGAAACCTAGATAGATAATCACTCCTGGTATGGCAAACACACGGCTACATAGTCCCATTCATAATTGTGTCTAATTACCTAAATAGCTAATAATAGCATTATTATAATGGGCCTGTATAGTGCAGTACTATATATATATATATATATATAATGCGAACCTGTGATTATACGAATGCACTAGTATACGAAACTACCATTAGACGAACAAGGGATTATACGAAATCACCTGAATTCACCTAAAACCCTTGCCTTCTTGCTTTCAACGAGATATTCTATCTGGGTGAAATAAAGCCGAGAAATTCGACGGAATTTTATCTAGATTAACTCGATGCAGGTCTGCGTTAGACGCCATTTTGTTAGATAGCTTGTCTCGCGTGGTTACAGCGAGCACCTGTAACTATGGGGGGCGTGCCTAAGTAGCGTTTGCAGAAAGGTCAATTAGAACCAATAGCATATAAAATCCCTGAATATTTAATCACAAAAATCAATGCAAAAACAAAATTATGCAAACTTGTATATTCGATATTAATGATAAATTCTAAACCGGAGAATATTAGGCAAATTGAAAAATGGGAAAATAATTTATCATTAGTCAATACTAAATGGAACAAAATATTCACACAACCTATTAGAATAACAATATAAACTAAATTGAGAGCATTTCAATATAAATACTTAATGCACATAATTCCGAATAATGTTTTCCTATTTAAGTGCAATATAGTTGCGTCACAACTTTGCGACTTTTGCATGATGTATAATGATTCTAACTGTCGTATGTTTTGGGAATGCCATTACATACAGGATTTCTGGATTAAAATAACAGATTTTTTAAGAATAATGTTACAAACAGATAATTTGGCTCAATTTAATTATGAAGATATTTCGTTGTGTAATTTCAGACACAATAGCATTGTATATGAAATGAATATAAATTATATCATACTACTCGCTAAATATTTCATCTTTAAATGCAAATGTGAGAAGACTATACCTACTGACGTCCAATTTGTCGCTTATTTTAAAAGGAAAATAAAAATTGAAGAAACGATCTCAATTCTCAAAAACAAACAAAATACTTTCAATGATAAATGGAGACAGTTTTTGAATCTTCTCATTTAACCTTTCCATAAATGTATAATATACATAGACAACCACACTTATCTTTCACTGATACTTCTTACTTTCTTTTGCTAACCTTATTTCTTTTTCTCTTTTATTCAAAATTCCTGAAACTTTCCTTTTAGTATACATAAAGTTATTACTTAAAGGCTTTACATCATATATTAATATTATGATTGTGTATAACATGAAAATATCAAGTATGGCTTGTGTTGATACTGTTGGTTGTTAGTACTTGCCATTTCAAATGGATATGGCTTTTTTCCCCAATATATGTACATGTTTTGAGTATGTGTAACTAGTATGTATATTGATCAGGAAATAAATATTGAAAAAAAAAAAAAAAAAAAAAAAAAAAAAAAAAAACCTCACACCTAAGCCATAATTCCATGCAATCCGGTTCTTACGGTCGGCTTACTTGGGAGGTTAATGGTGCAAGTAAAGACGACGTGCGTTGTCCCCCGCCGTCTTCATCACATCATCCCCTTTGCCTCCCCTGATCCTGGCCACCTGGGTCGCTTCGCAAGTCTGTGTCTCTTTCTGGTTCAAACTTACACCTGCAAAGTTCAGCCTTTTAGCTTGAACTGGCTTGCCACCGTTGTATAATTGATTTTCTGCAGTTCCCTTTGAATCCCCGTAGACCGACCAGTTCCCTCCTCGGCTACCCTTAGTACTGATCCCGACACCGACCTGCGCAGTGTCGACCGCGGATCCCTGTACTCTTTGCGGAGCCAACGGGTCTGCAATGTCTACGATGTCCATGGACGATTCTAAATCTCCGTAGACTGACGAGTTCCCTCCTCGCCTACCCTTAGTACTGATCCCGACGCCGACCTGGGTAATGTCAACCACGGATCCCTGTACTATTTGGGAGGCCAACGGGACTGCAATGTCTATGCGCTATCCATGGACGATCGTTTATTTCCATAGACCGACCAGTTCCCTCCTCAATTGCCCTTAGTACTGATTCCGACGCCGACCTGTGCAATGTCGACCGCGGATCCCTGTACTCTTTGCGAGGCCAACGGGACTTGTGGAAGTCGTGATAGCGCAGTGGATGCGCGTTCGCTTCAGGTGCGAAAGGTCCGGAGTTCGAGCCCCACTGGAGCTGTTATGATTGTGCCCTTAGGCAAGGCATTTAAATTCCACGTTGCCTCTTCTCTCTACCTCGTGGCGATGGATTCCATCAGGAATGAGGTCTTGAGAGTGATTTATATAAGTTGAAATAACTTGTTTCGCAATCGAGCTAAAATAATTTTGTATAAACTAACGGGACTGCAATGTCTACGATCTCGATAAACGATCCCCATTTCTCAGTATTCACACCAGCCACAAGGCAGATCCTCAGGCAGCCTCTTAGCACACGCTTCCTCTCGTGTAGGTATTCTAGACAAGGAATCTGCGTTTCCATGCTTATTGCCTGGCCGGTGATGTAGCACCATATTATATTGAGATAGCTCCTCGAGCCATCTCTTCAACTGTCCTTGTGGTTCCCTGAACCGCATCAACCAGGTTAGACTCGAGTGGTCAGTCCTAACCGTAAAAGGTCTCCCTAACAGATAGTGTCGATATTGGCGGGTGATCCGCACGACTGCTAAAAGTTCTTTTCTAGTAACACAGTACTGCTCGCGAGTTAACGCGTATGGTTTGAGCTCAGGTTCCACCAGTCTGACTGATGAGTCCTCCCCCAGATCACCCTGCCTGTGCATGTCCTGCTCAGATTCACATGTTACCTGTGCATCTGCATACACATTACTGTCCGTCTCTAGGAACTCTCCCACTGGATAGGCTCTGCCGATCTGCATCCCTTTTTTTAACAAGCGGTGTTTATCACTTGGGTTGACAACACACACTATCGGATCCGCTCCTGCACCAGCACTGTACTCTCAGTACAAGGACTTTCAGACTATCTACGGGTTCCATGTAGTACTCTGGCATCTCGCAATTAAGAATACATTTCACCCTCATCACGGAGTTAGGTGGGATGGTCTGGCGTTTGGCCACTGTAACCCGAGCAACCACAGGCATTTCTGCACTGTTACCTCCATACAGGTTTATCTCCTGCCCATCAAACACCAATATGCCTCTACTCATGTCTAACACTGCAGACCCTCGACATATGTCAAAACCAAGGAGCATATCTTGTTCGATTGGAGCCACATACATTTGCTCGTACCACTGTGCGCCAATCTTTAACCGTACAGGTTCTACCACCAAACCCTTCATACTCATCTGTCTACCAGCAGTCATGAGTTTTACTTCACGTAACTTCGGAGGTGGTTTCTGTAGCGAGTTATATAGTCTATCTGAAATGATCGACATCTGGGCTGCGGAGTCTTATTATAGCTGTTGCTTCCATATCAGCTACTTGGATTTTCATGCTGAACTCTACCCGTTCTGGTTTAATGGCGACGTGACGCATACCTGTCATCAGATCTTGGGCAATTCTGCTTGAAATGTCCCTTTTCTCCACAGCCAAAACATTCACCAGCTTTTGCCTTACTATTAGCTGGCCTGGTAGTTCCACTACCCCTCTGCTGCTTTATCTCTGCAGCAATTCTGTCCAGCCCTATCCGTAGCTGTTCCTCCAACTGTGTTTGCAACGTTTTCATTATTGCTCCAATAGTTGCCAGGTCTTGTACCGTATAAACAGCGGGATGGTCATCATCATGATCCATCTTACGCTGTGCACGTTTGGCCTTACCAAACATTGCTTGGTGTACGTGCTGGTAGCGACGTACATCATTCATGGCTACTTCCATGGTGCTACTTCCATTGTATACACACATGATGTCCTGCTTCACGATCCACAAGCCCCTGGCAGAAGCGAGTTATTGCTTGCTGCGTGGAATAGTATTCGGGCAGATCTCGAAACTCCTTGGTGGCTAATGTAAGGACTCTGTCTGCCCAATCATCTAAGGCCTCTGTATGTGACTGGGATGCCTGTTGAAACCGGACCTATGCTGTGGCCGGAAGCTCTCTCGCACCAAACCGACTCTCTAGCTTTTGCATGAGTCTGCGATAGGACAGATCTTCTCTACGCTCAGTTAATATTGCGTAGAAATCTGCAGCTTTTCCTGTAAGGCTCCAGCACAGACAATTCAAGCACGCATCCTTTGTCCAATCACATGCATGAGCAAAACGGACAAACTTCTGCTTGAACGCTGTCCAATTACCCTTGCCATCAGCAGTCCAATTACCCTTGCCATCAGCAGTCCAATTACCCTTGCCATCAGCAGTCCAATTATCCTTGCCATCAGCAGTCCAATTATCCTTGCCATCAGCAGTCCAATTACCCTTGCCACCAGCAGTCCAATTACCCTTGCCATCAGCAGTCCAATTACCCTTGCCATCAGCAGTCCAATTACCCTTGCCATCAGCAGTCCAATTACCCTTGCCATCATCAGTCCAATTACCCTTGCCATCATCAGTCCAATTACCCTTGCCATCAGCAGTCCAATGTCCCTTGCCATCAGCAGTCCAATTACCCTTGCCATCATATGTTAGATTTTTGGGCAACATGTTGATGACATCTCTAGCCCGTTTTCGCCTATTAAGCAGGTCCTGACCTGCTACCTTGCGACCTTTGTCAGTATGACTTGGTCGTATACTGAATTTGTCATCAGTACTACTGTCGCTATCTTCGGGTGCATAATACCTCTTTGTGACTGGGTCCCGTACACAGGACCGTACCCGTGTTCCACTGAACAAATCAGTCGCATGATGCCCAACACGATGTGTACTATGTTCCCCACTTATCGGGTCATACACATTAGGGGTGTATTCCGGCCTTCGTGATGCTCCCGGCGAAAACGGATTCCCACTTGGGGGTGTGCCATATGCATCATATTGATGGAGCCTACTTTCCCGTTTATACACTTTTAGGGGGGTAGCGCTCCTTCCCAGCAGTAGGTGAGTTAGGCAGGGCAGAGTCTTTCACTGGTAGACTCTCTATTGATGCATTTCCTGCCACCCTCTGTTGGACCAGACCAGTCGCCATGTTCAATGTCTTAAGAACATCGGTCCAATCAGACTGTCTAGCCTCCTCGGGGTACTTTAATGTATCATCCTGATCAAACTCTGAAGAATGAGATTCTCCGGATGGTAGCTGAACATTGGGTCTAAAATCTATCATCCCAAGAGCAGCGTTGGACACTCGCCAACTCGCCATGGCGATAACGTTTTTAGACTGGCGAGAAACTTTTACTACGCACTCGACATCGTGGCGAGATGTCTTTTTAAAAAAAAAATTTAAAATTTTATTTTATACTTTATTTATTTTACAACGATTGCGAAGCAAGTTTGAACAACTTATATTAATCACTCTCGTTGGCTCGGATGTAAGCGTATATGTGGTCATTCATGTGGGAGGAAACCGGAGTACCCGGAGAAAACCCACCTGTCCGATCTGGCGACCATCGTACCATCTCAGTCCTAAAAATGATTCAAAATCAACCCCCTTAGTTAAACAGTTACTTACATAGCAATTTTGAAGAAAAATTATCTAAAAAAGTGACAAAATTTAAGATAAAAAAAGAGGTTGATTTTACCCCAAAGTCCACCAGAATGCACCATTTTGTGTCTACTTAAAACAAATGTTGTGGGGGGCATGCCCCCGGACCCCCCTAGCATGGCAATTGCCTGCAGCACATGCATCCGGTGGCTAACCCTAACCCTGGCAAAGCCACCGGACAGAACCACATTCACTGGCCTGTACCATTTATTTTTGGCCGGAACTAATTCTTAACTCTTAGCATGCTAAGTAACCAATTGTGTTTACAGCCATTTCCCACCAAGTAATTAATTGCAAAATTAGCAATTTTATGTTACTGTATTCAATGCTGGAAATAAAACATACAAACTAATTGAATAGACTTTACTTTGTATTTTTCCTATTCAAATATGATGCAAAATATCATAATTGTTGAGAAAAAAAAAATTCTTCTAAAAATGTGGGTTTTTTGGGGTGAATAATGTTGTTTTTTGTGCGAAAAAAACACAAATTTCTCTACTTTGGACCAGAAAATGTTATCCAATAAACAGTCAATGTTACTTTTCATCAGGAATTGATGACAACACTATACACTTATTTATGCAGGTTAGGTGTACAGTCACATTTATAGTTCTGGAGTGTATGATATCTCTCAAAGCATGGGTACGGACACATTGGCGTTTCACATTGAGCACAATAATATGTGGTTTGATGTCTCTTTTTCGATCTGTCCGAACAAACTTCACAATCTGGGCATGATCGTCTGCCCCCACCTATAACGTTTGGGTTCAGAGTGGGGAAATGCCTGCCAAGCAATCTGCGATCTGGATTGTTCACAGGACGTCGGAATGACTTGCTGGGCTTCTGGTAGCCTTCGAGGAGACCTTCAATGATGGATAGACGAAATTTATCTGTTTTTATGCGTTTGTTTTTATTTACAGGGAGTTCCTTGTAGATAATCTTAGCATTGACCATGCTAACTTCCAGTAAGTTGCAAATAAACAACTTCTTCCACCATTTCAACATTCTGTGGAGTAAGACACAATACTGTGTTTGCTGATCCGCAAGATCGACCCCACCCATGAAATAAGTGTAGAGTTGTATAGCACGTGGGTGGTCAACTTCACGAACATAGTTTGTGTCTGCATATAAGCGTGATCTCACTTTCTTCAAGTAGATTGATCCATTATGTATTGTGCTCAATAGGTGCACCAATCTCTTGTCTTGCCAGGCTATGAACAGCTTGCAGCCGTCTCGACGGATAAATGGCGGATCTCCCTTGGCCGGCTTGGCATTTTTCACCTGAAAATTCAACAAAAATATGCTTTACATTTATTTATGATGAAAATACAAGTGAATAGCAACAGTATATGCAAAAAACAAGAGTATCCTTCCAGTTATTGTATTTATTTTATGAATTTTGAGATACCCTATTTTCGGACTGTCCATATTTTCGGACAGATAGTAAACAAATTGTAATTTATAATATTTTATACTTTTACTCCAATGAATCAACCCCAGCAATTGTGTATAACTCCCATAATTGTTGTATTTTACAAAATGATAATGTGTAAGCAATTTTTCTATGTATTTATTTGAAAAAATATGTAAAATACACACCTCGGCAGGTATGCCAACCCTGTTGGAACGTAACGTGCCGCAGGCCCCAGTCTGATGCTCAGATAACTCGTCAAAGAGGGTGGGACTGCTGAAGAAATTGTCACAATAAACATGGTGACCCAGATCTAGTAGTGGCTGAACCAATGACATAACAACTCTGTGTGCTACACCTTTTCCATTTGGCTGATCAACCGTTTTACCAGTGTACAAATTCCAGTTCCAGACGTAGCCTGTCTTGGCATCCGCAATGGTCCATACCTTTATGCCCCATTTATGAGGTTTATTTGGCATGTACTGTATAAGTTTTGTCCTACCCTTGTATGGAATCAGAGTCTCATCCACAGAAATCTCCCTTTTAGGCCCATACGCTGCTTGCCATTTACGTAAAAGCACAGATGCCACTCACGAAATTTTATATCCAGGATCGTATTGTGGACTGTCTCTCGGTGGTTCATGGGAATTGTCACTTGCATGAAAGAATGAAAGTAAATTCAAAAATCTGTCTCGGGTCATGTATGTTGCAAGATTCTTCAGTTGAATTAGATCATGTGTAGACCAATACATTTCATAAGTGGGCATTCTTATTAGACCCTGAAATAACACAATGGCAAGGAACACTTTCATTTCTGGTAGACTGACTGGGGTCCATGAACGTGCACGGGAGTATGTTGGTAGCCTATCAATGCCACCCTTGGACACAATGTACTGATCATAGTATAAATTTGTTTGTTCAACAAGTAAATTCAGTACTTCCTCATCAAAGAAACGACTAAAGATGTCATAAGGTGAACTATCATCTTCAAAGTTTTTCGGTCCAGTTTCACTTTCAAACTTTTTTACCCAGTTCATTTCGTAGGCATCGAAAAATGCATCCCGATCCTCTCTACCAATTTCATTTTCAATATCCAAAAGTTCCGCATCATTCAGCTGGATATCATTTGGGTCAATCTCCGGAATTTCATGCACTAATTCGCCGGGAATCGGGTCAAACCCATCAAATTCATCATCCTCGCTGTCACTAGCAACAATGTCTTGGAATAATTCCTCCGCCATTGTTGTAATTCGTTGGGAAAATAACGAAAAATTGACGAAAATCGCCGATAATCTTGTCAATTTGTTGTGAAAAATTTAGTTTTATCTATCCGGATGTGACTCATCCCGCATGCGCGATCAAACACCGAGCAATTGACAAGGTATTGGCTTCAATTGAAGGTACCCCTCTGCGGCAGATTTATCCGCCGCTCGTTGTCAGGTACGCAGGTTACATGGGCGGATCGATCCGCCGCTAGCATGCTAAGAGTTAAGTACAGGCCAAAAATTGGCCTGTACAATTTCATCTTGGCCGGTACCTTTTCTCAAGTACAGGCCAAGTTGGCCGGAACATATTGAAATGAGTGTCCAACACTGCAAGAGCCTCACTACTCAGCTTACTCCTTGTAATGGAGGATAGCACCTCCGGAGTGATATTGCCACTATTCTCCCTAATGAGAACGATCGTATGGGCAAGCCTCGCTTTAATCCCAGGGATCGTGACCAGTAGCTCAATCGTTGCATAATTAATGTGGATTTGGTTCCCTTCTGGGACTAAGTTACCTTCAGACAGAGTTCCATTATGTTTATTATGCTAAATGTCAATATTCTATGACAACGGCACTTACTTGTGAGTTTTTCCAATTTCCTGAAAAACAAAAGCAAACGGAGAAACTACACAGGACACAGACCCTCCTTACTATAAAATGGGCTAAGACCAACTATAAGGTCAGGAATCTGTTCCAACGTTGTAATTCTGTTCACTTCCGGTGATGCGCATGCATAGTCGTCTTCAGTGCTGACGGTTTTATATCAGCAAAAACAAGCAAACTGCGTCTTGTTTTTGTGAAATCGATGGGTAAAGGACGTCTTACGCCTGTCCCCGATCGATTAAAACCGGATTTCTCAATCTACCAAGCAGCCTCGACGTTCTTCAAACACGTGCGTTTTTCACAGCCTGAAGTCACACGGCAGGTGCTTGCAGTGTTTATTCTTCTTCACGGCGTGCAGCTTATCCAACAACTTCTGACACCATTGAAGTAGTCACTACAGGACCAGGGAACTTACCTATAGGGTACCCTATAGCAGCTACTCTTAACCAGGATAAATACGTCTGATTTGCAGTGTTGTCTGAGCGTCTGCGGCGTTCTTGCTTTGTTGCACCGTTTCCCAGAATGCCTCACTTCCGGTCCAGACGATGTCTCAATCTTCCGCGTCAGACTGTGGCTCTTAATGAACCCAATTGCCATTTACTACAATGGTATAAGATTGTAAGATACATTACTTTTATGCATATTGATTAATTTCTACAATATATGTATCGTCAACATCCCTGATATCGGCCATCACCTGTTTTCGGCCTTTGTTTATTCACATGATTTTTGTTTACATTCGGAACGTGAATGACGTCATTTCTATTTAAAACAGCTGCTTTGGTACTTATGAAGTTCACATATTACTTATCAAAGAGCAAACTGCGTGTAAAGCAGATAAATGTTCACATTTTATTTGAAAGTATGCAAATGTTGATGTTTTCATGAATCCCATTTATGTGTAGCCTAAAAATCCCTTAAACAGAGGTAAATATAAAGAAATATGTGTTTGTTTTTGTAAAATGCGAAATTGCACCATCTACTGAGGAAGGTCACATGATAGTTATGCGACAATGTCATAATGCGCATTTTACAGGACAAATTCAAATATAGTGTTCCTCTAACAGCTTTTTAACATTTTTTATTCAAAAATACTATTGTACAAGATATTTACTATTTATGCTAATTCAATTTCATCCATTATTTTTTCAAATCCAACCTGGCGTCTCTATTCACCAAGTGCACTGACAAATGCATATGATGCTGTTAGAGACATGGGTTTGCCAGTAAAATCGGCAGCAACACTCTTCACATTAAGTGACATTTCTCTCCATGTCGCAACTCATATTGCAGAGTAATCATAATTTGTTGGGTCTTAAATTCCTCAGTTTCGAGTAACAATTCTTACTATGCCCAATGTTAATTAGCATTTTGGAATTTAGGTACTTTTTTCGACGCCATGTTGAAATCTTTTTTGTTATGCAATCTCAGTTTAGACAATTGCATTAAATGCAGAAATGATCATTTTACTTAGTAATATTATTCCACTTGCCGTATTTAACAGAGACTGACTAGAAGACATTCACCAAAAGCATTAGACGGCCGATTACCGGTACGCCAATGGTATGGTGTTGACAATTTATTATTATTGTTTTTAAAAGATAATGTTAGTTTAATCGTTTACATCCCCCAGCTGGGCAGGGGTTAGAATATCCCAGCTGTCGCACTACAGAGGGGTACAACACCCCCAAATGTGCCTGCTTGTTTGCCGTGGGCGGAGACCTGTGTCTCCTGATGAGAGGATCCTGGTGGTTGAGTAGAATCAGTGTTGGCAAATAATACCCTGTTTCCACAACACACCACTTCGGCCTTAAGTTGGGTTAAACGGGAGGTCAGGAAAGCCCATCCTTGATCAATCGGCTGGTCATGCCGAGCCCTAAGGCATCGTTAATCTTAAACACATATTTTCAAAATTTGTCTTGAAAACAAATATTGATTCTCTAAATATTTATACTCTTTCATTGTCTTCTTTTTGATGCCCTAGAAGGCGGTGGCTCATGGGCTAATCGGGTGAAAGTTTGATGTTTGATTGACTTTTGTAACCTCCCAAGGATAGTCTAAACTTGGTAGGACCTTATGTGGGAATACACTTGTCCGGTCTAGTCCTTTCATTCTGAGTATATCATTGATGTATCCCTGTCATGATCTGTGATGGATTTCCCCAGATCATGTCCCCTTGTTGGGCTCTGAGACGGGTGGGGAGCATTGACGATGAACTATATATTACTATTATGAGTTCCACTCAAAAAAAGCCAAGCGTGCACTAAGTGAATCTGATGATGATTCTGTTGAACAACAGAGAGTGAACGTCCCTCGCTTCATTCTCATTGAGGCGGTAGACAGTTCAAAACCTATCACAAAAATGTCCCCTTTCGTCATTGAAAAGCAAATGAAATCTATCCTAGGTACACCTAAATCTGTTAAAAGTCTTCGAAATGGAAGTCTTTTGGTTGAAATTACTTCAAAAGCTCAATCTCAGAATTTATTATCAACGAACACCTTCTTTGGACATTCTGTGAAGGTCAATCCCCACAAATCTTTGAACTCATCCAAAGGTGTCATCAGGTGCAGGGAATTATCTTCCTGCTCTTTGGATGAGATCAAAGAAGGTTTGTCAAGTCAAGGGATCATTGACGTGAAGAGAATATCAATAAAACGTAACAACGAAATAAAAACAACAAACACATATATACTTACATGTGACACACCAGTCATCCCGTCACGTATCAAAGTCGGCTACCAGATTGTCACCGTCGACATATATGTACCTAACCCTCTTAGATGCTTTAAATGCCAGAAGTATGGTCATCATGAGGATAGGTGTCGGAACGAGTCTGTATTCTCCAAGTGTGCTGAGACTGCTCCACAACATCAAGAGAACAACTGCCCCAACACAAATAAATGCGCCAATTGTGGCGCTGATCATATATCCAATTCTAAAGACTGTGACTCCTGGAAAAAAGAAATTGTTAAGATCAAATATTCGGAAAACATTTCATTCCAGGATGCAAGAAAAATTTATGAATCTCGGTACAAATCCGAAAATCAGCCAAGCTATGCAAGTGTTGCTAAAACAGCTTCTGTTGAATGCAAAACTTGCAAAAACTTGTTGACCAAACTTTGCCAAATATTTCCAGACAAAAAAAACAGAAATAATGCAGTTATTCCCTGGTTCTGATAGTTCTTCTCATCTTGACCAGCTTACAAATCAAAATATACCACAAACACCTAAACCTACGCTTACACATCAAAATACACCACAAACACCTAAACCTACAGCAGACAAACAAAAACAAGCAAAAACAAACATACACAAGAATCCAACAACAAAAAACACTCGAAACAACAATACACAAGAAAAACACATTCAACCAAAAACACCATCAACTTCATCAAAACCAATACCTACTAAAAAAGAATCTACAGCTCAACAAGCATCAACTTCAACAAAAAAGCAATCTGCTGTCACTTCCAGACAGCAGAAAAATAAACATATACAATCAGATAAACAATCAGATAAACACACAGTGTCCAGTCCAGTGTCTACAAGCAATAGATACTCGGATTTGGACACGGACGATGACAATCTGGCACGATGGTAAGGATGACTGGAGCAAGAACCTCCAGTCGTGGCAGGATGCCACTTAATATATTAATATATTTTTAACTTTATATTTTATCTATGAATAATAATTATGTAAATATCGGTATAGTATTTTTAATAATTAATCTCTCAATAAGGGCCAATGGAATTATCCAGTGGAATTGTCGAGGTTTAAAATCTAATTTTGCAGAGCTTTCTCTTTTAGTGCAAGAACATAAACCTGCTGCGTTATGCCTTCAAGAAACATTTTTGAAACAAAATGATACAATTTCTTTAAAACATCACACCATTTTCAATAAAATATACAGTGAAGGTGATAAAGCCCAGGGTGGGGTATCTATCATCGTCAATAATAGTGTTCCACATAAGGAATTACTGTTAAATACAAACTTACAAGCTGTTGCTGTAAGACCGTCATTACATAGCACTATCACACTGTGTTCACTATATCTTCCCCCAAGTAAACCAATTGAAGAACATAGGCTGAATGATCTTATAATACAATTACCCACTCCATATATTCTAATAGGTGATTTCAATGCACATAACATCATCTGGGGTTGTAATAATACAATCAAAGAGGTCTCCAGATAGAGAATTTCATCTCTGATAATTCTCTTTCTTACATGAACGATCCATCTTCCAAAACATATTTACACCCAGGAACAGGATCCTATTCTGCAATAGATCTTACACTATGTAGCCCAGTCATACTTCCAGATTTCTCATGGAAAGTCGATGATGATCTCCACGGAAGCAACCACTTCCCCATCCTCATATCTGAAAATCAACCAACAGCTTATAGTCAACCCAGAAGATGGAACTTTCTAAAGCAAATTGGACTAAATTCCAACAACTTTGTGAACAAACAATTTCATATGAAACATTCAAGGATTGTCGTGATCAAACACAGCTATTCACTACATTACTAATAAAAGCAGCAGAACAATCCATACCTCAGACTTCACCTAATCCAAAGAGACCATATACACCCTGGTATGATGATGATTGTAAGAAAGCCATCCAAAATAGGAAATCGGCCATAAGAAAATTCAATTTGAGACCCACCACAGAAAATTTAAACAACATTCGCATATATAGAGCAAAAGCACGCCGTACAATACAAAGCAGCAAACGCAAATGTTGGAAACAATACATCTCAAGACTAAATAACAGAACAACAACTAAGAAAACCTGGGACATGATAAGAAAAATTAATGGCAAAGGTACTTCACCTAATAACCACCTCACTGCCAACAACAAACAAATCACCACACCTCTGGAAATTTCAAACACCTTAGCAGAAACATTTGCACAAAAATCATCAGCAAATAATTATTCACAAAAATTTCAGAAATTCAAAGACACTAAAGAAAAGAAAAAACTAAACTTCAATTCAAAGAACAAAGAACATTACAACAAACTATTTAATCTTAAAGAACTAAAGTCTGCTTTGTCAAAAGCACATGATACATGCCCAGGTCCAGATAAAATCCACTATCAATTATTAAAACATCTACCTAGCTCCTCCCTCTTTATCTTATTGGACATGTTTAATTCTATATGGCAAACTGGTGAATTTCCTACATCTTGGAGGGAGGCTTTAGTCATCCCAATACCAAAACCAGATAAGGATAAAAAGGATCCAAACAACTATAGACCCATAGCGTTAACAAGTTGTATATGTAAAACTATGGAAAGAATGGTAAACAACCGGCTTGTATGATTTCTCGAATCAAATCATTTAATTGTTAATGTCCAGAGTGGCTTTCGTCAGCAGCGAAGCACACTGGATCATCTAGTTCGTTTCGAAACATTTATAAGAGAGGGCTTTGTCAATAAACAACATGTTGCTTCAGTATTTGTCGACCTTGAGAGTGCTTATGACACAACCTGGAAATATGGCATTTTAAAAGATCTTCACGACTTTGACCTCAGAGGACCGCCTTCCATTATTTATTTCTGCATTTTTAAATGAAAGACTTTTTCGTGTTCGTGTTTGTAATACCCTATCAGATGCTCGGGAACAGCAGATGGGTGTACCACAGGGTTGTATTTTGTCCGTTACATTGTTTAGTAATAAGATAAACAATATTGTTAAATCAATAAATCCAGGGGTTGAGTGCTCCCTTTATGTAGATGATTTTGTTATTTGCTTCAGGTCTAGTAATATGAACATAATAGAAAGCCAACTCCAGCAATGTCTGAATAAACTTCAGACTTGGTCAGATGAAAATGGTTTTAAATTTTCTAAATCAAAAAACTAAATGTATGCATTTTTGTAATCTACGTGGACTTCATCCAGACCCAGAAATTTACCTGGATGGCTCACGTGTAGAAGTAGTCTCAGAATACAAATTTTTAGGTGTTATCTTTGATAAAAAACTCTCATTCATTCCTCATATCAATAATTTAAAAAAGAAATGTCAAAAAGCTCTAAATATTTTAAAGGTTGTGGCACATTCCGATTAGGGAGCTGATAGAAAGGTACTTCTACGGCTCTATCGGTCATTGGTTCGCTCTAAGCTGGATTATGGTTCGATAATTTACAGATCTGCACGAAAATCGTACCTGAAAATACTTGATCCTGTACATAATCAAGGTCTACGATTAGTCCTTGGAGCTTTCAGAACTTCCCCTGTTAAAAGTCTTTATGCTGAAGCAAATGAACCCTCTCTGTATGCTAGACGACAGAAGCTAGCTCTTCAATACCTACTGAAACTCAAGTCAAATCCTCTAAACCCAGCTCACAAAGTGGTCTTTCAACCCCAATTTAAAGTGCAGTTTCAAAGAAAACCGAGAGTTATTGCCCCACTAGGTATACGCATGGAACAATGTCTAGATGACCTACATATTGACATGAAATCTATTGCACAGTATAAAATCCCAGATTCTCCTCCTTGGACCCATAAAACTGCCGAGTTTCGCTTTGATCTCACTTCTGATAAAAAGTCTATTACAGACAGGAGCCAGTTTCAAACAAATATCATGAAATCAGGGAATTTTATTCTGACTTCAAAGCCATATACACAGATGGTTCAAAAGCTGGTGACACTGTTGCGTCAGCAGCAATCTTTGGGAATAAAAATCGGAAATGTAGACTTCCAAACAAGTCCTCAATTTTCTCTGCCGAACTGAAGGCCATAGATCTCGCTTTAGATCTTGCAGTAGAATCACACTATGTTCAATATATCATTTTCTCTGATTCCTTGTCTGTTTTACAGGATTTGTATTATGAAAAGTTTGAAAATCCTATTGTTTGTACTTTGCTTGAAAGGATTTCTTCCCTTTCAGAAACAAATACATTTGTGTTCTGCTGGCTTCCGAGCCATATGGGAATAAAAGGTAATGAAATGGCTGACCAGAATGCAAAGCTGGCTTTGTCATTATCAATTTCTAGGATTAAAGTGTGTTATACCGATTTTAAATCTACAATTCTTACCTTAATTCAATCCTCTTGGCAGGCCCAATGGGATGGTGACATTTTTAACAAACTTCATTCGGTCAAACAAACACTTGGCGAATGGTGCCCAATTTACAGGCCTATTCGTCGAGAAGAAGTCATTCTTGCCCGTCTCAGGATTGGTCATTCTCGAATATCACATTCATAGCTGTTGTCACGAGATGATGCACCAGAATGTATCCCATGCAATACTCTATACACGGTGGAGCATATCTTAATACACTGTGTTGACCTTCAACCAATCCGGTTGCAGTACTACAATGTGGACAACATTAAAAAAATCATTCATTCATATATTACCTGTAATTAATCTTACGTCTTTATAACTTCTTAGTATTAATTTTTACGTAATGCATACTTATATAGAATTTTATTTCATACACTCGACAATAAACATAACTTTAATGCGCGCTACATGACCTTAGATGTCGATGCGCCGTAAAACACCATTCATTCATTCATTTAATCGTTTACAATGCTGTTTTTATTTAAAAATCATTCGAAAACACAGTAAGAATGATACGGTACATTAAATATATCAAGTACTTGTGTTGAAATGACTAGGGATTTTTGTAGTCGACTATCAATGTTAATCGCGTCAACGTCGATTAGTCGTCTTAATCATTTCAATACTTACCAAGTACTAATGACCCGTTGAAAAGTATTCATTGAAATAATTTGAATGTAAACTTTGCATACTTGAAGAATTTCTGGTAAAATGAAACAAATGTAGAACATATTGAAATTATTTAAATAATTTATTTTTTTCATAATAATTAATTAGACAGAAAATGTATGGCACATTTTATAGAATCCAAATTTCTGATATTGTTACTATCTCTATTTATTATTTTCAGTTTAATAATCTAACATATCTTACTGGGCTGTAAATGTGGATGTCTTCCAAGTTCTAATTACGTTCAACATTGTTGTTACAGAGTTACCCATGACAAAATCCCCCCAGACATAATCCCCCGGGTATAATACCCCTATGACAAAATCCCCCCCTGGACAAAAAATCCCCCTATAACAAAATCCCCCGATGACAAATCCCCTTGGACAAAATCCCCCCGGACAAAATCTCCCGGACATAACCCCCTTATGACAAAATGCCCCCAGACAAAATGCCCCCAGACAAAATGCCCCAGACCAATCCCCCCAGACCAAATCCCCTGGACAAAATCCCCCTGACAAAATCTCCCGGACATAACCCCTTATGACAAAACCCCCCCCAGATAAAATCCCCCCAGACAAAATCCCTGGACAAAACTCCCTGGACATAATCCCCCAAGACCAAATCCCTCGGACAAAATGCCCCGGACAAAATGCCCCCGGAACAAAATCCCCCCACACATAATCCCCCCGGACAAAATCCCCCCGGACATAATCCCCGGACAAAATCCACCACACATAATCCCCCGGACAAAATCCCCTGGACATAATCCCTATGGCAAAATCCCCCCAGACAAAATCCCCCTGGACATAATCCCCTATGGCAAAATACCCCCTCCGACATGGATTAATCCCCCTATGACAAAACCTGGGACAAATCCCCCGACAAAATGCCCCCGGACAATGACCCGGACAAAATTCCCCTGGACAAAATCCCCCGAACATAATCCCACCGGACAAAATACCCTTGGACAATATTATGTCCTAGCAGTGATTTTCACATAGGGGGATTATGTCCGGGGGGATTTTGTCTGGGGGCGATTATGTCCGAGGGGGATTTTGTCCAGGGGGATTATGTCCACCCTGGTCAAAAAGAAGCGGGGGATTATGTCCTGCACTCCATGGTGTACGGACATAATCCCCTGGACATAATCCCCCTGATTTTTTTGCCCAGAGCGGAAAAAATCCCACTACACTCCTTTGTATATATCGTGTTCTTTTGTCCAGTTGTCACTTGCAAAATATGATTTGTAGATACTAAAACCTACTATAGTTAAAAAGATATTGATATAAAAATAATCTGATTTGGTAATTTTGTATCCAAAGATCAAATTTCTTTTGAATTACCGGTACACAGTTTTAAGAAGATTTTGCAATTTCATCCAAAAGAAATCTGCCACGTGCAATTAATTAAAAGATGCTCGTAATCCTCCAAAACGTTGCATTTTACACACATTTTCCAAGCATATCGTATAACCTCACTTGTAAATATGTTGTTAATCACTCTAAATTTATATTGTTTATGTCGATTATCAGAAATATTTTTAATGAATATATATACATAGCTCCATTCTATTGTATCATTCATTTTATTTGACCAGAAGTTATGTGTATTAGGTTTTGTATAAATGTTGTTCATTATATTTTATAAATCGCACTAGTATCTAATGTTACTAGCGATTTTCCATCGATTTCTAACATTTTACTAGTTTTAGCTTTCATTCTATTAGTTTCTTCAGATTTCATTACATCTTTCCATGACTTCGGTATTGCTTTAAATATTTGCTTCAGTTTCCCATATCACTTGCCTTCTAATCCACTCAAAACTCTTTATATCAGGATGCCTTTCCTTAATTTTAACTCTCAGCCAAAGTTCTATTAAGTTTTTGTAAAAATCTGAAACTTTAGTGTAATTAATGTTTTTGACACTATCCAAATTACTGTAAATAATAAGAAAATCTTTGCCAAAATCTGCCAAAATAATATTTGAATCAATATCTATCATATTTATGCCACCATTTATTTTATCACCAATTAATGTAGTTTGTTTAAAAATCTTTTCTCATTTTTTATTCCAAAGGAACCTGAATATCATTATGTTTATATCTTTTATGATTTCTTTTGGTACAACTAGAGAAGTACATACATTTTGGAATCCATAGAGTTTTAATGATTTGTAATTTTCCGTAAATTGTCATTTTGCATTTCATCCAGTGTCTATTAGGTTTTGACATTCTGTTCATTTTTAGTAATGAACATTCTTCATTATTTTTGCCAAAGTATACTCTAGCTAGCGCTTTTATCGGTTTATTTGGCCATGTTATATTTCCTGTTGTGTCTGATTTTAATTGATTGCACCTTATCCACATAACTTCTGTTTTAGTCTTATTAAATTAAGCGCAAGTTCTAAATGTTTACCAAATTGCTCAACGAGTTTTAATGCATTATTTATATCATGGTTTGATTTCATGAAATGTGTCATCTGCTAGCTGTGATATTTTTATATTTTTACTACTGTTTTTGATTTCAATTTTTAAAACCTATAATTTCATCTGATTTACATATATGTATGTATGGCTTCGACTGCTATTATAAATAAAAGTGCTAGAAATGGGCATCCCTGTTTAATTCCACGATTTAGACTGAATGTGTGAGACCTGTGTCCATTATAATTGAAGGTACATAATTTAATATTGTTATAAATAGTTTCAACTCATTGAATAAAATTTTGATTTGAAACCAAATTGCTTCAAAACCTGTATTAAAAATTTCCATTCTAAAGTATCGAATGCTTTCCGGAAGTCTAAAAATAGAACGGCTCCTTCAGTCTGAAGTTTCTCGGAATAGTCGATGATATCTTGTATGAGTCTTATATTATATCCAATAAATCTATTTTTAATATATCTCTGTTGGTCTAAGCTTACAATGTTATGAATAATTTTCTGTAATCTATCAGCTAAGGCACAAGTAGCTATTTTTAAGTCTATGCAAAGTAACGATATTGGTCTATAATTCTCTTAATGATAATGGATCACCCTTTTTATATGACAAAGCCAAACAATTATTTTTTTGTGAATGAGATAATTCTTTTTTATGAAAACTATCATTAAACGAATCTGTGAGAATATTTCCAACACTATGCCAGAACTCTTTGTAAAATTCGGCTGGGAGGCCGTCGATACCTGGACTTTTATTAGTTTTTTCTTAATTTCTTCTGTAGTAAATAGACCTTCACAAATATCTGCATCTGTTTCAGTGAGTTTTTGTTCATATTGTGTATTTTCTAGATATGATTCTAATTGGTCGATGTCATTTTTATTCGATGTATATAATTTTCTGTAAAAGTTAACTCTAACTGTCACATTCAAAATCGATGTTTCATTTTCACTCAGTGAATCTATATTAAAATATTAAAATTGTTTCGCAGTGTTTTATCATTGTTTGCATAAATGTTGAGAATAGTATACATATTATTGTCGATAGAGATATTAATAAGTATGTATAGTTCATAATTCACATATTTATTAATAAAAATAGGACATGACTGTCTAATTTGGAATTATGTGTCGATAGAGATATTAAGTCTATGCATATAATGTGTTTTATGCAATAAATGTATTGTTGTTTACATGGAATGTTATAGATACGCCAAAATGTGTTTACAGCAGGAAATGGATAGATGCATTGACGTTTTATATGAATAAATGAATTCTTTGTACCACAACGTACGTATCATACACCCTTGACCATTCATCAGCAGTATGGATTAGCTAATTGCAAAAGGTTATAATTTTAGTTTACTACTGGTATAGCATAACTAGTTTCACTGTATATTTCGACATCACTCCCACCAGACAAATAGTTCCGGCAAATTCTAAACTGAATATGTTCAATCAGGACCTGTTTTATCTATCTATATTCTTGGTTCAATCCATAGAGTTCTATATATCACATAGTCATGGTGTATGTGTTTGTCGGAAGTATCGCGCTACAGGGTCACGTGATCTTAGGTGATAAGGTATTTCGCAACTGTTCAATAGAAGCAGTTTGACTTTGCGAAAAGTTGAGATAAAAATGCTTTGAGTTATGGACAGAGAAAACTGTTTGCTAAATGAAACGTGGTGTCATATACGAATTTATGAGATGACTGTATTACACACACACACAGATGGATCTGTAGTCCAGTGGTAACACGCTGGACTGGTAATCCAGGGATCGCAGGTTCGATCCCCCATCTGACCCTAATAAAATTAACAGTCTTTCAGATGGGACTTTAAACCGAGATCTCATGTCGGTGCTTTACACCGTGCACGTAAAAGAACCAGAGGAGATTCTGGAATATGTACTTTCCTCCAAAATCTAAAATGACTAATCTCTTCAGGAGGCGTCGCTCATATGGGCAACCGGTAGCGACGATAAATAAACGTAAAACACACAAAAGTATTACACAGAATACAAGCAAAGTTAAGTGATAAATGATGATATTGCATCAAATGACATAATTATGTAACTCTAAACTGTTACTAGTATTCTTGTTGCCCTAGTTAAAAATTCAGTTGAATAATATTGGTGACAATAAATCAAAATTGATTATCCAAGTAGTATTTATTCATACATGTAAACTTGTACAGGTGGACAAGTAATATATATATACACAACTTGTGTTAGCACATACGATGCCATGGTACCATATTATGTCCGATTGAATATGATGCTCATGAACCCATGATTTTGAAAATGTCCCACTAAATTTTGTAAGGTCACTGATGACCCCCACAATTGAGATCCTGGAGAAAACACTGCTAATTTCATAACAATCTTTTTTCATCATTGCGCCTTTCTAGATTAAAAAGTTTAAACGTTATTATTTTACGATTGCGAAGCAAATTTTAACAACTTATATTAATCACTCGTATTGGCGTGGATGAGAAGCGTAAATGTGGTAATCGTCATTTCTAGATTAGTAAAATATATAGTATTATATATTGTGCATATTGTAACCCTGTTATGGTTGGGTGATTATTTGCAGAACAACTTTATAGCACAAAGCTTGTCCTCGCTTCACCTGAATCCACGGATCGCATGTTCGATCTCTGTCTGTATCATTGCACTATCCTCCAAAATCTAAATGACTAATCTCTTTAGGAGACGTTGCTCATACGGGCAGCCAGTAGCGACGATATATAAACGTAAAACACACACGCACTTCATCCCCAAAACACCAAATTGAATTCTCATCAATCTTGACAGGAAGTATCGGTAGTTGTGTAACCAAGTTCCGGTATGATGATCTTTTGCAGATTTACGGCTGGTTGAGAATTTTTATAACACAATGCTTGTCCATCCTTAAAGCAGCATTACATCGAAATAGTCGCTCAGAAACGATAAAATTCCAATAAATTTAAACCGTCATATATGCTTATTTGTTTATCAACACACGAAATGTAAACACACACAGCGCACATGCGTGAAACAACAGAGGATGTAGAAAACAACGTATATATTTTGAACATGAAAGACTATCTATCTATCTTCCTCTAATGTCGAACCCCTCGCGGGGATGTAGAAATGTCCCTAAAAGACTTAGTTAACAGAGGTATGAATCACCATATCAAGTAATTTAATTAAAAACGACAACGTGGGACAAATGGGGACGATGCATTCCGAATGTAAACAAATGTGGACGATACGTTCCGGTTGTAAACAAGTGCGTGACCGATCGACTCGGAAAGTCCTACTTTCGGTTTCGAGTTTGTTTTATCGCAAAAAAAATACTGTTTATCAAATGAACATAAGCATACAAAGTATAATGTTAGAATGTGTAGCAGCATTGCTACCCATACGTAAAAATTGAATTTTTCAAATATCTTTTATTTCATACGATGTAATGCTGCTTTAAGCTCCAATGCGCCTTTTTGCATTTTCACCAAGCTGTGCATTAAGCAGTGTGATGTTTAGTTGTACATAGTGTAATCCAGTTCCGGTTGGATGAATTATTGGCCATTTGAGCACAAAGCTTATCCATTCTTCATCTCCAAGACTTCATACTACTACATAATGACTTCTTTGCTATGACTTCTTATTGCACTTTTATTATTCTACTGAAGCAACAGTGAATGTGGTTACAAAAACAATCTCTTAGTTGTATGTGATTACAACATCAATGTCCTGCTTTCATAAGTATATATGTTAACTCCACCGTAATTATCATTAGCTGTTTTGAAGATTATGTTCTATCACAAACATTTTAACATCAGAGTCTGGTGATCAAGTCTTGACAATTTAACATAGTCTCTTGTATTTTAAAACAAAGCATTCCCTCTACAATCCTCAATGCCTGTTTTACTATTATGATTTATTAATTATTTCACCATCCCTATAAATGCATACATTAGTGATAATCGTCATGGTTAGAAGTTACAGCTTGCAGTACAATGATTTTAATTCACGTGGATAACAATAGTGGCTATGGCTCTAAATCATGTGTGGACGTTGTGTGTATTTTTCTTTTCAATGTATTTAGGGAGGTGACTCAGACCCATTAGAGCATGTTTTAATGTCAAATTTACCGGAAGAGCAGACAACCTCATATACCGGGTAGCACCTGCTTAACATGTATATACTTACGTCATCATGGTATACTATGTATTTCAGTTGTGACACCTGCATTGTCGGCGACATTCTCGGTACCTGTAAATGGCAGTGTTACATTACCTTGCACTTCTGAAGCTAGTTATCCTATTTGGTATGGTCCAGAACTTGTTGGGAATACTGGTCCACTTATCGTTTATAACTTGCCTTCTGGTGCATTTAACCCAGACCTTGGAGAAAGGAAGGATCGGTTGTCATGGGACACAAACAATAACAACCTTATCATCAGTTCTGTCAAGCGGTCTGACCAGGGTGAATATACTTGCAGAGAGTATATACATCAACTGGAAATAAGAGGTATGGATAAACTTACTATGTATACATGTAATTACTATGTTTTGTATGCATTGTGGTGTGATCAGCTTCAGTGTATGTGAAGTTCATACATGTGTTTAAAAGACCAAAATCTCAACTGCTGACAAAATTACAGCTGAAGAAACAGTCAAGACAACTTTCTGCATATTTGATGACGTTTGCAGCACATAATATACTGCTGATTGTCAAGCTGCACTTTCCTATGCAAATATTGAAATTAGTGGAGTAGGAAGATAGGATCCTCATGCACCTGAATGATGTATTTTTCTAACTTACATATTTGTAATCGTCAAGGTGTCTAGTATAGTCTTTGATGTTTCCAGCACAAAATATTGTTCAATGGGCTCCATCTTGGATTTCTGACAAAAATGATAATTGGCATAATTTCAACTAGACATGGCACAGAAACAAATGAAGTCACTTTTTGTGGCTACATTGGGCATTAGGAAGCATGTTGAAATGTTATTTGTATGATTAAATGATGATTTAAACAAGTTGAGTATGTTAACACATGAAACATTTGAAAAATGTTAATAATATTTACAATAAAAGTCTTGCATGGTAACCCCACTAGCCTGGGTTCACGTCTGTCGATTTTTCACCAATTTACTTCTGGCAAAATGACATTATAAGAAACTCATTACGGCCCAATTAATTAATCTCGGTATTAAAATATATTTATATGACTGATCAGGCAAAATATATCAACACCTGTTCCCAGGCTAGAAGCCCACCTTCAAGAGCGACTAGCAAGATCAATAATAACATGCTTGTGATTTTGGATATACTCTAGTATTGAGATGAATTCTGTTCCCTCCAATAAATATATGAGAGATGGCAAATAACAGGTCAACCAAAACTACATGTACATGTAACCTACTAACATATTTGTCTCAATTTTCATGGTATTTTACACAGTTAATTATTTTACTGCTTATATATAGATTTACATTTGTAGTTAGAAGCTTCAATAATTATTTAGTACAGCGCTGTCGAATAGAACTTGTGGTGGTAACAATTAACTAGCTATGATTTATCACAGCTATAGTGTTGTGATAGATAAGCATGCCAACATCAAATAAACGCAAGAACGATAATAGTGGTGGGTCACAAGAACTGTTGGACCATACTACTGTAACTTGCATTTTTCTTTACATGTGAGTGGCATTCAGCATTCACACCTTTCAGTGAAATCAAGTGATCATTTGACGAGTTGGCTCGTCTGCATCGTATTTGGAACCGATGTCTCAGTTTAACACATGATTCACCCTATCGCATGGAGAATGTATGTAATCGCATTCTGGAAAGTCTAAACAATGCAGATTTAGAAACAATTGGATATCATCGAGGCTGCAACAAAACTTCACTAATCATCTTGTACCACAAATATATCTTATTACGTTTCAACATCACATTCACCTAGCAGACCATCATCCTCTGGGATTCGGCTGTTTGCTCTAGATTGTATCTTCTCTTGAAAACATGAAATGAAAGTGTCTGGAATGATTGAACGATGCACCAAGTTCCAAATATTCAAGAAGAAGGACGGATCATTGAAGGAACCTACATGGAAACAGATTGAACCTCGGGTGTTAACTCTATATCGTCTACTGAAAGTGAGGACATTTTTGCAAGAGAAGCAAATTTCCAACCATACTTTTGTAACTTCAAAATTCAATTTGAAGTATTTCAAACATTATGCGATAGAGCTACAAATATAAATAATGTCATTGACACAGAGCAGGATCATATGGTTGCTGCACATCAGAAGGCATTCACTGCTGTGCTTCATATGGTTTGATGCTCTCGTGATTCGGCAATATGAAGTCATACAACTTGCATCACCACGTCTCCTCAACATTCAAAATTTGGAGAGAAATAGCTTCCCCAATCCAGAGTTTGGAGGTGAGAAGCTGAAGACACAACTAGAAAAACATGCTATGCATGAGTTGATTGACTTTGCTAAGGTCAATCCAGGAATCAAAGGCTGTATCACCTATATTCTGATTTACAGTGCAAACAAATATGTCGCAGAGGTTGTAGGCTAAGCATATAAGTGGGGGTTCAATGCCAAGTATGATGACGAGGCCAAGCTCTTTCATAGTATAATCCAGCAAGCTTTTAATGGGTCCAAGTCACTTCCATGGTCTCCCGATTGCTGAAGATCTTAGAATAGATGGAAGAGTTGAGAAGACTAGACGCATCGTGCTCTTGATAGGTCAGGTATGACATATCTCGTACCCTGATAATATTCAACTTTTCTGTCAATCTTTATAGTAATTGTTTTGTATTGTACTCATCGCTTTCTTATTATGTAACTCTGTCATACCCAGGGTTTTGTTTGGGGTATATCATAGCATTCTACATGTATGTATGTCAGTAATTCAAAATCTAAATAAATAAAATATTAAATCTATGTTTAAATTGTTCATTGATAATCATGTCCATCATTGTCTAAAGAAGAACTCACTTATCTTTGGTTTATTGCTTTGAACCTCAGCTGTAGCTTCATGATCTGACAAACAGTTCCTAGCTGTAGGTTCATGATCTGGCAAACAGTTCCTAGCTGTAGGTTCATGATCTGGCAAACAGTTCCTAGATGTAGGTTCATGATCTGACAAACAGTTCCTAGCTGTAGGTTCATGATCTGACAAACAGTTCCTAGCTGTAGGTTCATGATCTGACAAACAGTTCCTAGCTGTAGGTTCATGATCTGGCAAACAGTTCCTAGCTGTAGGTTCATGATCTGGCAAACAGTTCCTAGCTGTAGGTTCATGATCTGACAAATAGTTCCTAGCTGTAGGTTCATGATCTGACAAATAGTTCCTAGCTGTAGGTTCATGATCTGACAAACAGTTCCTAGCTGTAGGTTCATGATCTGACAAATAGTTCCTAGCTGTAGGTTCATGATCTGACAAACAGTTCCTAGCTGTAGGTTCATGATCTGACAAACAGTTCCTAGCTGTAGGTTCATGATCTGACAAACAGTTCCTAGCTGTAGGTTTGTGATCTGACAAACAGTTCCTAGCTGTAGGTTTGTGACCTGACAAACAGTCCCTAGCTGTAGGTTTGTGATCTGACAAACAGTTCCTAGCTGTAGGTTTGTGATGTTGTCTAAGATGACACATTATTTTGCTCATCTTGAAGTACGTAAATTTTATTTTTCAAAATGTTTGTGCTTCATATTTTCAGCCATAGATCTAAGTGAGTTCTGCATTAATGTCTCAACCACCTTCATCCGGAATGTATCTCAATATTGATAATGTATTCAAAAACAAGGAGTCGTAAGCAAAATATTGGTATATTTGGGTTGATTTTCGGTGTATTTTGGTATATTGTGCTAGCAACACACATTGCTTGATTTCATCGATGATTTTTCTGGACTTCTAGATTGTAAACGACTACCGGTAGGCTATCACCCATAGCCAGGACTATATACTCGTATATCTTGTCAACAAACCAAATAAATTACATTATTACGCTGAAAAAGAAGGTAAAAAATGTTTTTAGTCACTTTATCAATTTATTTTATACCGTCAACAGAGATGCTACATCTCCATACAGCGGCTTCATAGTTGGCCCTCAGTGACCTATATCGGTGATTTACTAAGAGCTACACATGGTCAGTGTGACCTATATCGGTGATTTATTCTGAAGAGCTACATATGGTCAGTGTGACCTATATCGGTGATTTACTCTGAGCTACACATGATCAGTGTGACCTATATCGGTGATTTACTCTGAGCTACACATGATCAGTGTGACCTATATCGGTGATTTACTCTGAAGAGCTACATATGGTCAGTGTGACCTATATCGGTGATTTATTCTGAAGAGCTACATATGGTCAGTGTGACCTATATCGGTGATTTACTCTGAAGAGCTACATATGGTCAGTGTGACCTATATCGGTGATTTACTCTGAGCTACACATGATCAGTGTGACCTATATCGGTGATTTACTCTGAGCTACACATGATCAGTGTGACCTATATCGGTGATTTACTCTGAAGAGCTACATATGGTCAGTGTGACCTATATCGGTGATTTATTCTGAAGAGCTACATATGGTCAGTGTGACCTATATCGGTGATTTACTCTGAAGAGCTACATATGGTCAGTGTGACCTATATCGGTGATTTACTAAGAGCTACATATGGTCAGTGTGACCTATATCGGTGATTTACTAAGAGCTACATATGGTCAGTGTGACCTATATCGGTGATTTACTCTGAGCTACACATGATCAGTGTGACCTATATCGGTGATTTACTCTGAAGAGCTACACATGATCAGTGTGACCTATATCGGTGATTTACTCTGAGCTACAATGATCAGTGTGACCTATATCGGTGATTTACTCTGAAGAGCTACATATGGTCAGTGTGACCTATATCGGTGATTTACTCTGAAGAGCTACATATGGTCAGTGTGACCTATATCGGTGATTTACTCTGAAGAGCTACACATGATCAGTGTGACCTATATCGGTTATTTACTCTGAAGAGCTACATATGGTCAGTGTGACCTATATCGGTGATTTACTCTGAAGAGCTACACATGATCAGTGTGACCTATATCGGTGATTTACTCTGAGCTACAAATGATCAGTGTGACCTATATCGGTGATTTACTCTGAAGAGCTACATATGGTCAGTGTGACCTATATCGGTGATTTACTCTGAAGAGCTACATATGGTCAGTGTGACCTATATCGGTGATTTACTCTGAAGAGCTACACATGATCAGTGTGACCTATATCGGTGATTTACTCTGAAGAGCTACATATGGTCAGTGTGACCTATATCGGTGATTTACTCTGAAGAGCTACACATGATCAGTGTGACCTATATCGGTGATTTACTCTGAGCTACATATGGTCAGTGTGACCTATATCGGTGATTTACTCTGAAGAGCTACACATGATCAGTGTGACCTATATCGGTGATTTACTAAGAGCTACATATGGTCAGTGTGACCTATATCGGTGATTTACTCTGAAGAGCTACATATGGTCAGTGTGACCTATATCGGTGATTTACTCTGAAGAGCTACACATGATCAGTGTGACCTATATCGGTGATTTACTAAGAGCTACATATGGTCAGTGTTACCTATATCGGTGATTTACTCTGAGCTACACATGATCAGTGTGACCTATATCGGAGGTTTACTCTGAAGAGCTACATATGGTCAGTGTGACCTATATCTGTGATTTACTCTGAAGTGCTACATATGATCAGTGTGACCTATATCGGTGATTTACTCTGGGCTACACATGATCAGTGTGACCTATATCGGAGATTTACTCTGAAGAGCTACATATTGTCAGTGTGACCTATATCGGTGATTTACTCTGAAGAGCTACATATGGTCAGTGTGACCTATATCGGTGATTTACTCTGAAGAGCTACACATGATCAGTGTGACCTATATCGGTGATTTACTCTGAAGAGCTACATATGGTCAGTGTGACCTATATCGGTGATTTACTCTGAAGTGCTACACATGATCAGTGTGACCTATATCGGTGATTTACTCTAAAGAGCTACATATGGTCAGTGTGACCTATATCGGTGATTTACTCTGAAGAGCTACATATGATCAGTGTGACCTATATCGGTGATTTACTCTGAAGAGCTACATATGGTCAGTGTGACCTATATCGGTGATTCACTCTGAAGAGCTACACATGATCAGTGTGACCTATATCGGTGATTTACTCTGAGCTACACATGATCAGTGTGACCTATATCGGTGATTTACTCTGAAGAGCTACACATGGTCAGTGTGACCTATATCGGTGATTTACTCTGAAGAGCTACATATGGTCAGTGTGCCAATCGGCTGGTCATGCCGAGCCCTAGGGCATCGTTAATCTTAAACACATATTTTCAAAATTTGTCTTGAAAACAAATATTGATTCTCTAAATATTTATACTCTTTCATTGTCTTCTTTTTGATGCCATAGAAGGCGGTGGCTCATGGGCTAATCGGGTGAAAGTTTGATGTTTGATTGACTTTTGTAACCTCCCAAGGATAGTCTAAACTTGGTAGGACCTTCTGTGGGAATACACTTGTCCAGTCTAGTCCTTTCATTCTGAGTATATCATTGATGTATCCCTGTCATGATCTGTGATGGATTTCCCCAGAGCATTGACGATGAACTATATATTACTATTATGAGCTCCACTCAAAAAAAAGCCAAGCGTGCACTAAGTGAATCTGATGATGATTCTGTTGAACAACAGAGAGTGAACTTCCCTCGCTTCATTCTCATTGAGGCTGTAGACAGTTCAAAACCTATCACAAAAATTTCCCCTTTCGTCATTGAAAAGCAAATGAAATCTATCCTAGGTACACCTAAATCTGTTAAAAGTCTTCGAAATGGAAGTCTTTTGGTTGAAATTACTTCAACAGCTCAATCTCAGAATTTATTATCAACGAACACCTTCTTTGGACATTCTGTGAAGGTCAGTCCCCACAAATCTTTGAACTCATCCAAAGGTGTCATCAGGTGCAGGGACTTATCTTCCTGCTCTTTGGATGAGATCAAAGAAGGTTTGTCAAGTCAAGGGATCATTGACGTGAAGAGAATATCAATAAAACGTAACAACGAAATAAAAACAACAAACACATATATACTTACATGTGACACACCAGTCATCCCGTCACGTATCAAAGTCGGCTACCAGATTGTCACCGTCGACATATATGTACCTAACCCTCTTAGATGCTTTAAATGCCAGAAGTATGGTCATCATGAGGATAGGTGTCGGAACGAGTCTGTATGCTCCAAGTGTGCTGAGACTGCTACACAACATCAAGAGAACAACTGCCCCAACACAAATAAATGCGCCAATTGTGGCGCTGATCATATATCCAATTCTAAAGACTGTGACTCCTGGAAAAAAGAAATTGTTAAGATCAAATATTCGGAAAACATTTCATTCCAGGATGCAAGAAAAATTTATGAATCTCGGTATAAATCCGAAAATCAGCCAAGCTATGCAAGTGTTGCTAAAACAGCTTCTGTTGAATGCAAAACTTGCAAAAACTTGTTGACCAAACTTTGCCAAATCTTTCCAGACAAAAAAACAGAAATAATGCAGTTATTCCCTAGTAGTTCTGACAGTTCTTCTCATCTTGACCAGCTTACAAATCAAAATACACCACAAACACCTAAACCTACAGCAGACAAACAAAAACAAGCAAATACAAACATACACAAGAATCCAACAACAAAAAACACTCGAAACAACAATACACAAGAAAAACACATTCAACCAAAAACAACATCAACTTCATCAAAACCCAAACCTACTAAAGAATCAACAGCTCAACAAGCATCAACTTCAACAAAAAAGCAATCTGCTGTCACTTCCAGACAGCAGAAAAATAAACCTACTCAATCAGATAAACACACAGTGTCCAGTCCAGTGTCTACAAGCAATAGATACTCGGATTTGGACACGGACGATGACAATCTGGAGGGCGAGGCATCAGACTCGGACAAGTCCGAGTCTATGACCTGGCACGATGGCGAGGGTGGCTGGAGCAAGAACCTCCAGTCGTGGCAGGATGCCACTTAATATATTTTTAACTTTATATTTTATCTATGAATAATAATTATGTAAATATCGGTATAGTATTTTTAATAATTAATCTCTCCATAATGGCCAATGGAATTATCCAGTGGAATTGTCGAGGTTTAAAATCTAAATTTGCAGAGCTTTCTCTTTTAGTGCAAGAACATCAACCTGCTGCGTTATGCTTTCAAGAAACATTTTTGAAACAAAATGATACAATTTCTATAAAACATCACACCATTTTCAATAAAATATACAGTGAAGGTGATAAAGCCCAGGGTGGGGTATCTATCATCGTCAATAATAGTGTTCCACATAAGGAATTACTGTTAAATACAAACTTTCAAGCTGTTGCTGTAAGACTGTCATTACATAGCACTATCACACTGTGTTCACTATATCTTCCTCCAAGTAAACCAATTGAAGAACATAGGCTGAATGATCTTATAATACAATTACCCACTCCATATATTCTAATAGGTGATTTCAATGCACATAACCTCATCTGGGGTTGTAATAATACAAATCAAAGAGGTCTCCAGATAGAGAATTTCATCTCTGATAATTCTCTTTCTTACATGAACGATCCATCTTCCAAAACATATTTACACCCAGGAACAGGATCCTATACTGCAATAGATCTTACACTATGTAGCCCAGTCATACTTCCAGATTTCTCATGGAAAGTCGATGATGATCTCCACGGAAGCGACCACTTCCCCATCCTCATATCTGAAAATCAGCCAACAGCTTATAGTCAACCCAGAAGATGGAAACTTTCTAAAGCAAATTGGACTAAATTCCAACAACTTTGTGAACAAACAATTTCATATGAAACACTCAAGAATTGTCGTGATCAAACACAGCTATTCACTACATTACTAATAAAAGCAGCAGAACAATCCATACCTCAGACTTCACCTAATCCAAAGAGACCATACAAACCCTGGTATGATGATGATTGTAAGAAAGCCATCCAAAATAGGAAATCGGCCATAAGAAAATTCAATTTGAGACCCACCACAGAATATTTAAACAACATTCGCATATATAGAGCAAAAGCACGACGTACAATACAAAGCAGCAAACGCAAATGTTGGAAACAATACATCTCAAGACTAAATAACAGAACAACAACTAAGAAAACCTGGGACATGATAAGAAAAATTAATGGCAAAGGTACTTCACCTATTAACCACCTCACTGCAAACAACAAACAAATCACCACACCTCTGGAAATTTCAAACACCTTAGCAGAAACATTTGCACAAAAATCATCAGCAAATAATTATTCACAAAAATTTCTGAAATTCAGACATTAAAGAAAAGAAAAAACTAAACTTCAATTCAAAGAACAAAGAACATTACAACAAACTATTTAATCTTAAAGAACTAAAGTTTGCTTTGTCAAATGCACATGATACATCCCCAGGTCCAGATAAAATCCACTATCAATTCTTAAAACATCTACCTCGTTCCTCCCTCTTTATCTTATTGGACATGTTTAATTCTATATGGCAAACTGGTGAGTTTCCTACATCTTGGAGGGAGGCTTTAGTCATCCCAATACCAAAACCAGATAAGGATAAAAAGGATCCAAACAACTATAGACCCATAGCGTTAACAAGTTGTATATGTAAAACTAAGGAAAGAATGGTAAACAACCGGCTTGTATGGTTTCTCGAATCAAATCATTTAATTGTTAATGTCCAGAGTGGCTTTTGTCAGCAGCGAAGCACACTGGATCATCTAGTTCGTTTCGAAATATTTATAAGAGAGGGCTTTGTCAATAAACAACATGTTGCTTCAGTATTTTTCGACCTTGAGAGTGCTTATGACACAACCTGGAAATATGGCATTTTAAAAGATCTTCACGACTTTGACCTCAGAGGACGCCTTCCATTATTTATGTCTGCATTTTTAAATGAAAGACTTTTTCGTGTTCGTGTTTGTAATACCCTATCAGATGCTCGGGAACAGCAGATGGGTGTACCACAGGGTTGTATTTTGTCCGTTACATTGTTTAGTATTAAGATAAACAATATTGTTAAATCAATAAATCCAGGGTTGAGTGCTCCCTTTATGTAGATGATTTTGTTATTTGCTTCAGGTCTAGTAATATGAACATAATAGAACGCCAACTCCAGCAATGTCTGAATAAACTTCAGACTTGGTCGGATGAAAATGGTTTTAAATTTTCTAAATCAAAAACTAAATGTATGCATTTTTTGTAATCTACGTGGACTTCATCCAGACCCAGAAATTTACCTGGATGGCTCACGTGTAGAAGTAGTCTCAGAATACAAATTTTTAGGTGTTATCTTTGATAAAAAAACTCTCATTCATTCCTCATATCAATAATTTAAAAAAGAAATGTCAAAAAGCTCTAAATATTTTAAAGGTTGTGGCACATTCCGATTGGGGAGCTGATAGAAAGGTACTTCTACGGCTCTATAGGTCATTGGTTCGCTCTAAGCTGGATTATGGTTCGATAATTTACGGATCTGCACGAAAATCATACCTGAAAATACTTGATCCTATACATAATCAATGTCTACGATTAGTCCTTGGAGCTTTCAGAACTTCCCCTGTTAAAAGTCTTTATGCTGAAGCAAATGAACCCTCTCTCTCTGTATGCTAGACGACAGAAGCTAGCTCTTCAATACCTACTGAAACTCAAGTCAAATCCTCTAAACCCAGCTCACAAAGTGGTCTTTCAACTCCAATTTAAAGTGCAGTTTCAAAGAAAACCGAGAGCTATTGCCCCACTAGGTATACGCATGGAACAATGTCTAGATGACCTACATATTGACATGAAATCTATTGCACAGTATAAAATCCCAGATTCTCCTCGTTGGACCCTTAAAACCGCCGAGTTTCGCTTTGATCTCACTTCTGATAAAAAGTCTATTACAGACAGGAGCCAGTTCCAAACAAAATATCATGAAATCAGGGAATTTTATTCTGACTTCAAAGCCATATACGGTTCAAAAGCTGGTGACACTGTTGCGTCAGCAGCAATCTTTGGGAATAAAAATCGGAAATGTAGACTTCCAAACAAGTCCTCAAATTTCTCTGCCGAACTGAAGGCCATTGATCTCGCTCTAGATCTTCAGTGGAATCACACTATGTTCAATATATCATTTTCTCTGATTCCTTGTCTGTTTTACAGGCTTTGTATTATGAAATGTTTGAAAATCCTATTGTTTGTACTTTGCTTGAAAGGATTTCTTCCCTTTCAGAAACAAATACATTTGTGTTCTGCTGGCTTCCGAGTCATATGGGTATAAAAGGTAATGAAATGGCTGACCAGAATGCAAAGCTGACTTTGTCATTACCAATTTCTAGGATTAAAGTGTGTTATACCGATTTTAAGTCTACAATTCTTACCGTAATTCAATCCTCTTGGCAGGCCCAATGGGATGGTGAAATTTTTAACAAACCATGGTCAGTGTGACCTATATCGGTTATTTACTCTGAAGAGCTACATATGATCAGTACGACCTATATCGGTGATTTACTCTGAAGAGCTACATATGATCAGTGTGACCTATATCGGTGATTTACTCTGAAGAGCTACATATGGTCAGTGTGACCTATATCGGTGATTTACTCTGAGCTACACATGATCAGTGTGACCTATATCGGTGATTTACTCTGAAGAGCTACATATGGTCAGTGTGACCTATATCGGTGATTCACTCTGAAGAGCTACACATGATCAGTGTGACCTATATCGGTGATTTACTCTGAAGAGCTACACATGATCAGTGTGACCTATATCGGTGATTTACTCTGAGCTACACATGATCAGTGTGACCTATATTGGTGATTTACTCTGAGCTACACATGATCAGTGTGACATATATCGGAGATTTACTCTGAAGAGCTACATATGGTCAGTGTGACCTATATCGGTGATTTACTCTGAGCTACACATGATCAGTGTGACCTATGTCGGTGATTTACTCTGAAGAGCTACACATGGTCAGTGTGACCTATATCGGTGATTTACTCTGAAGAGCTACATATGGTCAGTGTGACCTATATCGGTGATTTACTCTGAAGAGCTACATATGGTCAGTGTGACCTATATCGGTGATTTACTCTGAGCTACACATGGTCAGTGTGACCTATATCGGTGATTTACTCTGAGCTACACATGATCAGTGTGACCTATATCGGTGATTTACTCTGAAGAGCTACACATGGTCAGTGTGACCTATATCGGTGATTTACTCTGAAGAGCTACATATGATCAGTGTGACCTATATCGGTGATTTACTCTGAAGAGCTACATATGGTCAGTGTGACCTATATCGGAGATTTACTCTGAAGAGCTACATATGGTCAGTGTGACCTATATTGGTGATTTACTAAGAGCTACATATGGTCAGTGTGACCTATATCGGTGATTTACTCTGAAGAGCTACATATGGTCAGTGTGACCTATATCGGTGATTTACTCTGAAGAGCTACACATGATCAGTGTGACCTATATCGGTTATTTACTCAGAAGAGCTACATATGGTCAGTGTGACCTATATCGGTGATTTACTCTGAAGAGCTACATATGGTCAGTTTGACCTATATCGGTGATTCACTCTGAAGAGCTACACATGATCAGTGTGACCTATATCGGTTATTTACTCTGAAGAGCTACATATAGTCAGTGTGACCTATATCGGTGATTTACTCTGAGCTACACATGATCAGTGTGACCTATATCGGTGATTTACTCTGAGCTACACATGATCAGTGTGACATATATTGGTGATTTACTAAGAGCTACATATGGTCGGTGTGACCTATATCGGTGATTTACTCTGAGCTACATATGATCAGTGTGACCTATATCGGTGATTTACTAAGAGCTACATATGGTCAGTGTGACCTATATCGGTGATTTACTCTGAGCTACACATGAACAGTGTGACATATATCGGTGATTTACTCTGAAGAGCTACATATGGTCAGTGTGACCTATATCGGAGATTTACTCTGAAGAGCTACATATGGTCAGTGTGACCTATATTGGTGATTTATTAAGAGCTACATATGGTCAGTGTGACCTATATCGGTGATTTACTCTGAAGAGCTACATATGGTCAGTTTGACCTATATCGGTGATTTACTCTGAAGAGCTACACATGGTCAGTGTGACCTATATCGGTGATTTACTCTGAAGAGATACATATGGTCAGTGTGACCTATATCGGAGATTTACTCTGAAGAGCTACATATGGTCAGTGTGACCTATATTGGTGATTTACTAAGAGCTACATATGGTCAGTGTGACCTATATCGGTGATTTACTCTGAAGAGCTACACATGATCAGTGTGACCTATATCGGTGATTTACTCTGAAGAGCTACACATAGTCAGTGTGACCTATTTCGGTGATTTACTCTGAAGAGCTACATATGGTCAGTGTGACCTATATCGGTGATTTACTCTGAAGAGCTACATATGGTCAGTGTGATCTATATCGGTGATTTACTCTGAGCTACACATGGTCAGTGTGACCTATATCGGTGATTTACTCTGAGCTACACATGATCAGTGTGACCTATATCGGTGATTTACTAAGAGCTACATATGGTCAGTGTGACCTATATCGGTGATTTACTCTGAGCTACACATGAACAGTGTGACATATATCGGTGATTTACTCTGAAGAGCTACATATGGTCAGTGTGACCTATATCGGAGATTTACTCTGAAGAGCTACATATGGTCAGTGTGACCTATATTGGTGATTTATTAAGAGCTACATATGGTCAGTGTGACCTATATCGGTGATTTACTCTGAAGAGCTACATATGGTCAGTGTGACCTATAACGGTGATTTACTCTGAGTTACACATGATCAGTGTGACCTATATCGGTGATTTACTCTGAAGAGCTACATATGGTCAGTTTGACCTATATCGGTGATTCACTCTGAAGAGCTACATATGGTCAGTGTGACCTATATCGGAGATTTACTCTGAAGAGCTACATATGGTCAGTGTGACCTATATCGGTGATTTACTAAGAGCTACATATGGTCAGTGTGACCTATATCGGAGATTTACTCTGAAGAGCTACATATGGTCAGTGTGACCTATATCGGTGATTTACTCTGAAGAGCTACACATGATTAGTGTGACCTATATCGGTGATTTACTCTGAAGAGCTACACATGGTCAGTGTGACCTATATCGGTGATTTACTCTGAAGAGCTACACATGATCAGTGTGACCTATATCGGTGATTTACTAAGAGCTACATATGGCCAGTGTGACCTATATCGGTGATTTACTCTGAGCTACACATGATCAGTGTGACCTATATCGGTGATTTACTCTGAAGAGCTACACATAGTCAGTGTGACCTATATCGGTGATTTACTCTGAAGAGCTACATATGGTCAGTGTGACCTATATCGGTGATTTACTCTGAGCTACACATGGTCAGTGTGACCTATATCGGTGATTTACTCTGAGCTACACATGATCAGTGTGACCTATATCGGTGATTTACTCTGAAGAGCTACACATGGTCAGTGTGACCTATATCGGTGATTTACTCTGAAGTCTACATATGGTCAGTGTGACCTATATCGGTGATTTACTCTGAGCTACACATGGTCAGTGTGACCTATATCGGTGATTTACTAAGAGCTACACATGATCAGTGTGACCTATATCGGTGATTTACTAAGAGCTACATATGGTCAGTGTGACCTATATCGGTGATTTACTCTGAGCTACACATGAACAGTGTGACATATATCGGTGATTTACTCTGAAGAGCTACATATGGTCAGTGTGACCTATATCGGAGATTTACTCTGAAGAGCTACATATGGTCAGTGTGACCTATATTGGTGATTTATTAAGAGCTACATATGGTCAGTGTGACCTATATCGGTGATTTACTCTGAAGAGCTACATATGGTCAGTGTGACCTATAACGGTGATTTACTCTGAGTTACACATGATCAGTGTGACCTATATCGGTGATTCACTCTGAAGAGCTACACATGATCAGTGTGACCTATATCGGTGATTTACTCTGAAGAGCTACACATGGTCAGTGTGACCTATATCGGTGATTTACTCTGAAGAGATACATATGGTCAGTGTGACCTATATCGGTGATTTACTCTGAAGAGCTACATATGGTCAGTGTGACCTATATCGGAGATTTACTCTGAAGAGCTACATATGGTCAGTGTGACCTATATTGGTGATTTACTAAGAGCTACATATGGTCAGTGTGACCTATATCGGTGATTTACTCTGAAGAGCTACATATGGTCAGTGTGACCTATATCGGTGATTTACTCTGAAGAGCTACACATGATCAGTGTGACCTATATCGTTGATTTACTCTGAAGAGCTACACATGGTCAGTGTGACCTATATCGGTGATTTACTCTGAAGAGATACATATGGTCAGTGTGACCTATATCGGAGATTTACTCTGAAGAGCTACATATGGTCAGTGTGACCTATATTGGTGATTTACTAAGAGCTACATATGGTCAGTGTGACCTATATCGGTGATTTACTCTGAAGAGCTACACATGATCAGTGTGACCTATATTGGTGATTTACTAAGAGCTACATATGGTCAGTGTGACCTATATCAGTGATTTACTCTGAGCTACACATGATCAGTGTGACCTATATCAGTGATTTACTCTGAAGAGCTACACATGATAGGTGTGACCTATATCGGTGATTTACTCTGAAGAGCTACACATGATCAGTGTGACCTATATCGGTTATTTACTCTGAAGAGCTACATATGGTCAGTGTGACCTATATCGGTGATTTACTCTGTAGAGCTACATATGATCAGTGTGACCTATATCGGTGATTTACTCTGAAGAGCTACATATGGTCAGTGTGACCTATATCGGTGATTTACTCTGAGCTACACATGATCAGTGTGACCTATATCGGTGATTTACTCTGAAGAGCTACACATGGTCAGTGTGACCTATATCGGTGATTTACTCTGAAGAGCTACATATGGTCAGTGTGACCTATATCGGTGATTTACTCTGAGCTACACATGATCAGTGTGACATATATCGGTGATTTACTCTGAAGAGCTACACATGATCAGTGTGACCTATATCGGTTATTTACTCTGAAGAGCTACATATGGTCAGTGTGACCTATATCGGTGATTTACTCTGAGCTACACATGATCAGTGTGACCTATATCGGTGATTTACTCTGAAGAGCTACATATGGTCAGTGTGACCTATATCGGTGATTTACTCTGAAGAGCTACACATGATCATTGTGACCTATATCGGTGATTTACTAAGAGCTACATATGGTCAGTGTGACCTATATCGGTGATTTACTCTGAGCTACACATGATCAGTGTGACCTATATCGGTGATTTACTCTGAAGAGCTACACATGGTCAGTGTGACCTATATCGGTGATTTACTCTGAAGAGCTACATATGATCAGTGTGACCTATATCGGTGATTTACTCTGAAGAGCTACATATGGTCAGTGTGACCTATATCGGAGATTTACTCTGAAGAGCTACATATGGTCAGTGTGACCTATATTGGTGATTTACTAAGAGCTACATATGGTCAGTGTGACCTATATCGGTGATTTACTCTGAAGAGCTACATATGGTCAGTGTGACCTATATCGGTGATTTACTCTGAAGAGCTACATATGGTCAGTTTGACCTATATCGGTGATTCACTCTGAAGAGCTACACATGATCAGTGTGACCTATATCGGTGATTTACTCTGAAGAGCTACACATGGTCAGTGTGACCTATATCGGTGATTTACTCTGAAGAGATACATATGGTCAGTGTGACCTATATCGGAGATTTACTCTGAAGAGCTATACATGATCAGTGTGACCTATATTGGTGATTTACTAAGAGCTACATATGGTCAGTGTGACCTATATCGGTGATTTACTCTGAGCTACACATGATCAGTGTGACCTATATCAGTGATTTACTCTGAAGAGCTACACATGATCAGTGTGACCTATATCGGTGATTTACTCTGAAGAGCTACACATGATCAGTGTGACCTATATCGGTTATTTACTCTGAAGAGCTACATATAGTCAGTGTGACCTATATCGGTGATTTACTCTGAGCTACACATGATCAGTGTGACCTATATCGGTGATTTACTCTGAAGAGCTACATATGGTCAGTGTGACCTATATCGGTGATTTACTCTGAAGAGCTACATATGATCAGTGTGACCTATATCGGTGATTTACTAAGAGCTACACATGGTCAGTGTGACCTATATCGGTGATTTACTCTGAAGAGCTACATATGGTCAGTGTGACCTATATCAGTGATTTACTCTGAGCTACACATGATCAGTGTGACATATATTGGTGATTTACTAAGAGCTACATATGGTCGGTGTGACCTATATCGGTGATTTACTCTGAGCTACATATGATCAGTGTGACCTATATCGGTGATTTACTAAGAGCTACATATGGTCAGTGTGACCTATATCGGTGATTTACTAAGAGCTACATATGGTCAGTGTGACCTATATCGGTGATTTACTCTGAGCTACACATGAACAGTGTGACATATATCGGTGATTTACTCTGAAGAGCTACATATGGTCAGTGTGACCTATATTGGTGATTTATTAAGAGCTACATATGGTCAGTGTGACCTATATCGGTGATTTACTCTGACGAGCTACATATGGTCAGTTTGACCTATATCGGTGATTCACTCTGAAGAGCTACACATGATCAGTGTGACCTATATCGGTGATTTACTCTGAAGAGCTACACATGGTCAGTGTGACCTATATCGGTGATTTACTCTGAAGAGATACATATGGTCAGTGTGACCTATATCGGTGATTTACTCTGAAGAGCTACATATGGTCAGTGTGACCTATATCGGAGATTTACTCTGAAGAGCTACATATGGTCAGTGTGACCTATATTGGTGATTTACTAAGAGCTACATATGGTCAGTGTGACCTATATCGGTGATTTACTCTGAAGAGCTACATATGGTCAGTGTGACCTATATCGGTGATTTACTCTGAAGAGCTACACATGATCAGTGTGACCTATATCGGTGATTTACTCTGAAGAGCTACACATGGTCAGTGTGACCTATATCGGTGATTTACTCTGAAGAGCTACATATGGTCAGTGTGACCTATATCGGTGATTTACTCTGAGCTACACATGGTCAGTGTGACCTATATCGGTGATTTACTCTGAGCTACACATGATCAGTGTGACCTATATCGGTGATTTACTAAGAGCTACATATGGTCAGTGTGACCTATATCGGTGATTTACTCTGAGCTACACATGAACAGTGTGACATATATCGGTGATTTACTCTGAAGAGCTACATATGGTCAGTGTGACCTATATCGGAGATTTACTCTGAAGAGCTACATATGGTCAGTGTGACCTATATTGGTGATTTATTAAGAGCTACATATGGTCAGTGTGACCTATATCGGTGATTTACTCTGAAGAGCTACATATGGTCAGTGTGACCTATAACGGTGATTTACTCTGAGTTACACATGATCAGTGTGACCTATATCGGTGATTTACTCTGAAGAGCTACATATGGTCAGTTTGACCTATATCGGTGATTCACTCTGAAGAGCTACATATGGTCAGTGTGACCTATATCGGTGATTTACTAAGAGCTACATATGGTCAGTGTGACCTATATCGGAGATTTACTCTGAAGAGCTACATATGGTCAGTGTGACCTATATTGGTGATTTACTAAGAGCTACATATGGTCAGTGTGACCATATCGGTGATTTACTCTGAAGAGCTACATATGGTCAGTGTGACCTATATCGGTGATTTACTCTGAAGAGCTACACATGATTAGTGTGACCTATATCGGTGATTTACTCTGAAGAGCTACACATGCTCAGTGTGACCTATATCGGTGATTTACTCTGAAGAGCTACACATGATCAGTGTGACCTATATCGGTGATTTACTAAGAGCTACATATGGCCAGTGTGACCTATATCGGTGATTTACTCTGAGCTACACATGATCAGTGTGACCTATATCGGTGATTTACTCTGAAGAGCTACACATGGTCAGTGTGACCTATATCGGTGATTTACTCTGAAGAGCTACATATGGTCAGTGTGACCTATATCGGTGATTTACTCTGAGCTACACATGGTCAGTGTGACCTATATCGGTGATTTACTCTGAGGCTACATATGGTCAGTGTGACCTATATCGGTGATTTACTCTGAGTACACATGTCAGTGTGACCTATATCGTGATTTTGGGCTACACATGATCAGTGTGACCTATATCGGTGATTTACTCTGAAGAGCTACACATGGTCAGTGTGACCTATATCGGTGATTTACTCTGAAGAGCTACATATGGTCAGTGTGACCTATATCGGTGATTTACTCTGAAGAGCTACATATGGTCAGTGTGACCTATATCGGTGATTTACTTGAGGCTACATATGGTCAGTGTGACCTATATCGGTGATTTACTAAGAGCTACATATGGTCAGTGTGACCTATATCGGTGATTTACTCTGAAGAGCTACACATGATCAGTGTGACCTATATCGGTGATTTACTCTGAAGAGCTACACATGATCAGTGTGACCTATATCGGTGATTTACTCTGAAGAGCTACACATGGTCAGTGTGACCTATATCGGTGATTTACTCTGAAGAGCTACATATGGTCAGTGTGACCTATATCGGTGATTTACTCTGAAGAGCTACATATGGTCAGTGTGACCTATATTGGTGATTTACTAAGAGCTACATATGGTCAGTGTGACCTATATCGGTGATTTACTCTGAAGAGCTACACATGATCAGTGTGACCTATATTGGTGATTTACTAAGAGCTACATATGGTCAGTGTGACCTATATCGGTGATTTACTCTGAGCTACACATGATCAGTGTGACCTATATCGGTGATTTACTCTGAAGAGCTACACATGGTCAGTGTGACCTATATCGGTGATTTACTCTGAAGAGCTACATATGGTCAGTGTGACCTATATCGGTGATTTACTCTGAAGAGCTACATATGGTCAGTGTGACCTATATCGGTGATTTACTCTGAGCTACACATGATCAGTGTGACCTATATCGGTGATTTACTCTGAAGAGCTACATATGGTCAGTGTGACCTATATCGGTGATTTACTCTGAAGAGCTACACATGGTCAGTGTGACCTATATCGGTGATTTACTCTGAAGAGCTACACATGGTCAGTGTGACCTATATCGGTGATTTACTCTGAAGAGCTACATATGGTCAGTGTGACCTATATCGGTGATTTACTCTGAGCTACATATGATCAGTGTGACCTATATCGGTGATTTACTCTGAAGAGCTACACATGATCAGTGTGACCTATATCGGTGATTTACTCTGAAGAGCTACATATGGTCAGTGTGACCTATATCGGTGATTTACTCTGAGCTACACATGATCAGTGTGACCTATATCGGTGATTTACTCTGAAGAGCTACATATGGTCAGTGTGACCTATATCGGTGATTTACTCTGAAGAGCTACACATGATCAGTGTGACCTATATCGGTGATTTACTAAGAGCTACATATGGTCAGTGTGACCTATATCGGTGATTTACTCTGGGCTACACATGATCAGTGTGACCTATATCGGAGATTTACTCTGAAGAGCTACATATTGTCAGTGTGACCTATATCGGTGATTTACTCTGAAGAGCTACATATGGTCAGTGTGAGCTATATCGGTGATTTACTCTGAAGAGCTACACATGATCAGTGTGACCTATATCGGTGATTTACTCTGAAGAGCTACACATGATCAGTGTGACCTATATCGGTTATTTACTCTGAAGAGCTACATATGGTCAGTGTGACCTATATCGGTGATTTACTCTGAAGAGCTACATATGATCAGTGTGACCTATTTCGGTGATTTAATCTGAAGAGCTACACATGGTCAGTGTGACCTATATCGAAGATTTACTCTGATGAGCTACACATGGTCAGTGTGACCTATATCGGTGATTTACTCTGAAGAGCTACACATGATCAGTGTGACCTATATCGGTGATTTACTCTGAAGAGCTACACATGGTCAGTGTGACCTATATCGGTGATTTACTCTGAAGAGCTACATATGGTCAGTGTGACCTATATCGGTGATTTACTCTGAAGAGCTACATATGGTCATTGTGACCTATATCGGTGATTTACTCTGAGCTACACATGATCAGTGTGACATATATCGGAGATTTACTCTGAAGAGCTACATATGGTCAGTGTGACCTATATCGGTGATTTACTCTGAAGAGCTACATATGATCAGTGTGACCTATATCGGTGATTTACTCTGAAGAGCTACACATGATCAGTGTGACCTATATCGGTGATTTACTAAGATTTACTAAGAGCTACATATGGTCAGTGTGACCTATATCGATGATTTACTCTGAAGAGCTACACATGATCAGTGTAACCTATATTGGTGATTTACTAAGAGCTACATATGATCAGTGTGACCTATATCGGTGATTTACTCTGAGCTACATATGATCAGTGTGACCTATATCGGTGATTTACTCTGAGCTACATATGATCAGTGTGACCTATATCGGTGATTTACTCTGAGCTACATATGGTCAGTGTGACCTATATTGGTGATTTACTCTGAAGAGCTACATATGATCAGTTTGACCTATATCGGTGATTTACTAAGAGCTACATATGGTCAGTGTGATCTATATCGGTGATTTACTCTGAAGAGCTACACATGATCAGTGTGACCTATATCGGTGATTTATTCTGAGCTACACATGATCAGTGTGACCTATATTGGTGATTTACTCTGATGAGCTATGCATTTCCAATGTTGCCTATAACGGTGATTTACTTTGAAGAGCTACACATAGGCAGTGTTGCATTTATCGGTGATGTACTCCATGAGCAAGAAAAACATGGTCAGTTTGACCTATTTCGGTGATGTACTCCGATTATCCACACATTGTCATTATAATCTATGTCAGTGATGTGTACTCCATTAGTCTGCACATGGTCGTTGAAGCAAACCAATTTATTTCTGCATATTATTGCAGCAAAACTAGGGACAGCATGTCAAAAATTTGCTATGGTGTATGGTCAACAAGGGATAAAATAGAAGGTAGTAAAGACTCCAAAGCTGAAATCTTCCCCAACCTCAAAAATGTCAAATGTGCAAACATTGAACAAGATCCTCGTAATCTAAGACCAACATACATTGGTTAATATAATTTGCAAAGACACTAGTTAAAACTGTCTCACATAAGTAAATCACAAAATGATCAACTGTTCAACAGAACAGCCTTGTTCAACAGTTGCATGCATGCACACTTGTGTAACTGCCATGCAGAAGACAATTGTAGCAACAAGTGGACCCAACATGCAGTCTTCACGAAACTGATTGAATTTACACAGGCCATTCGGTCAGACAGGAAATAAAAATCTGTCTGACCGAATAGTTTAGCAATAATAGAGCAAGTAACACAATATATCACAACGGTTACTGCATTCAGCTATGAAAGTGTTCTGATTTTTAAGGTTAACATTAGTTAATGGACCCGACTCCATGGTGCTGAAATCACAGCAGGCTTTGCACTTCATCACATCCATCGAATAATCAAACATAAGCCACTCTCTCCCCTCTTTCCACGCCTCACACAGCTTTCTTTCTTTCCTATGCTCCTCATATTTTCTTGATTTTACAGCCGGATCTTGCTTTGTAATATTCTTCCTCTTTTGGCCAGGCTTGGCCCCTTCAAAGAATCGTAACTGGCCGAACATGTTTTAAAGTAATACAAAAAAAAATAATGAAAACGAAATCACCGTTTAGGGATTCAAATCTTCTTCCTTTTATATATATATATATTTCGAGTTTTACGCCTGCATCAGCACCATTTTGGGCTATATCGCCGGCGGGCAGTTTACCTAACAACACCTTTCCTGGGCAGGCTCCAGCGGTTAACCAGTACTTGGGTGCACCAACCTCCGTAAGAAACTGCCAACTTTTTCATATAAATGAGACACGGCCTGAGCGGGGCTCGAACCCGTGACCATCAGTGATGATAGGTTACAGTGGTATACAAGTCAGCGACCTTAACCACTCGACCACGGAGGCGGACTCTTCCTTTTATTCTTCGTCTGCTGGTCAGTCAGTGTTATTGATATAGTGGTCTGGGATTGGTTGAAAAAGTGTAGGGCAGCCCTTAACCCTTTCAACACCACAGACCTCTATATAGGCTTACAAAAAGTGTAGATCCAGATGAGCCGGCTCGTGACGAGCCGTCTCATCAGGATCTGCACTTTTTGCAAGTAGTATTACTAATTTTAGACAAAATTACCCATCTTGATAAATGAAATGGTCCGAATGTAATTTTCTTATTCATTTATTGGTCTAAGAATATCATGGACCAGTCCATGTCAGTTACTTCATGTTGAATGGGTTAAGAGGTTATTGATACATGAACTGATTGGCTGAGTAGGTATTGTCACAAATAGTGAAAATGACTTCTATTAAAATACAATATATGAGCTGCATTTTGGAATATTTAAAAATATTTGCAGACTATTTGGTGATAAACAGTATATTACAAATGCAGGTGTCAGTGAAACATTCACCACCAAATTACCTTCAGAGTAGGGTTGGGTGCCTTTAGTGGGAAATATAAACAAATGCAATTAGTCAACCCCATTGAAATTTGACATTTTCCTGTGGCTCAAAGACCATTCTGTTGAAAACTACTGTCATTTGTGCCAAACTATTTTTGGGGAAAATCTAATGGCACTGTGTTATAATGGTGGCCTATGGAAATTGCAATAGCGGTGTCTGACCTACATTGTGTATGTCGCGAAAACATGTTACAGCAGTGTTAGATCTATTTTTGTTTTCTTTCATGTTTTTTATTTCCTGATCAATATACATCATATTTACACAAATACATAATAATTACACATACCGTATATTCCCTATTTAACGCCCATGGGGCGTTACATTTTGCAAGGGGGGGGTGTTTAATATGGTACATAAAATATGATAAAATAAAAGTTCTATTAACGGTAATTCACAAATCACTGATCAACGTTTTTATCACGTCTATGCACCACATATAATACTGTGTGAAAAACAGCTTAAATTTGCGATTCACAAATTGTATATTTTTAACGCGGTATATACGGTACTCTACTGCACAGCTTGTAAAGCCAGTACACAATTTAAACTCTACAAATTCACTGACCTCTGACACTGACACACCTATCGGTATGATGTAATAACAGCATGGTTCACATAGCAGCGCGTGACTGGGCATTTGAGATAGTCCAGGACATTAATTAATTAAAGTGTTAAATAGACTAGTTAAAAAAAACTGTTAGATTTGTTTGATTAACAGTTTGATTAAATGCTTGGATTTGTTTAATTAACAGTTTAATTAAATGCTTGGATTTATCATTCGGTCCTGGAATTGGATAGTGTAATTGGAATTATCATAATTATCATTAAAATGTGTTGGAATTGCATATTTACCTTCGTTCTGGTAAGTTTTAAATTTTCACTGTTTCAAAATCGACGGGGGGCATTCATTAGGAGGGGGGCGTTAAATAGGGAATATACGGTATACATAATAATTACACACACTGTAGACTTTCCAGGCATGTACATGTATTGAAAACAAAGAACGTGTCAAAAAGTAGTTGACAAGTGCTAACAGCCTGCAGTATTATCTATACGCATAATTCATGAATGATATTTATATTAAGTTATACAATCATGTGAAGTTACGTAAAGCGATTAAATAATAACCCGATGTATATTGGGAAAGGAGGAGTAATTTTTAAGTAGAAGAGATAAGATTAGCAAAAGAAAGTAAGAAGTTTCAGTGGAGATAAGTGTGGATGATTGTCTATATATAGCATGCATTTATTGACAAGTTAGTCGATAAGATCCAAGAACTGTCTCCATTTCTCATTGAACATATTTTGTGTATCTTTGAGAATTGAGATTGTTTCTTTTAGTTTTATTTTCCTTTTAAAATATGCTATAAATTGGACTACATTTGGTTTAATCTTCTCACATTTGCATCTAAAGATGAAATATTTAGCCAGTAGTATAATATAGTTTATGTTCATTTCATACACTTTGCTATTGTGTTTGAAATTACATAACGAAATATGTTCATAATCAAATTGAGCCAAATTATCTGTTTGCAACATTGTTCTTAAGAAATGTGTTATCTTAATCCAGAAATCCTGTATATAATACATCCAATGTATTTCAAATTTTGCTGAATGTTGTATGTTTCATTCCCAGATGTAACAATCGTTTTCATTACATTCCCACTAATGAGTTATCATGATAGGAGGAAATATATCGTAATTAATTAAAGATTATATCGAATTTGGTGCTAGTGCATGTTTCTATAGAGGGATCCCCTATTTTCGCACGGAATTGATTCCCAATTAAGGATACCATCAATTGTAAATAGTGACAGTCGTTGGTCGGGCTATAATTAAAAGATCCAATTCACAATTTAAGTTTTACGAAAAGTTTAATTCTTATTTATTTAACCTGGTTCAGATTCTGGATTAGCATAATGCAGCCAGAATATCTGGGTATATATTGGCTAGTGCTGGATTCGAACGCACACCTGACCGGATTGGGTAGCCAATGGGTGAGTTTTGAAACGCCCACCTATCCAGGTTGGGTAGCCAATGGGTGAGTTTTGAAACGCCCACCTATCCAGGTTGGGTAGCCAATGGGTGAGTTTTGGATCTTCATTGACCAGGAATGTCCATGACACGTACATGTATATTATTATCCAAATATGCAACAGAACAAACAATTAATGTTTATACTGCTTGACACTAATCTCCTGTCATCATATTGTACAGACGAGTAATATAGATGTTGCATAATAACTATCTAGTGTGAATGGCAGTAATTATCTGTGTAAAGATATGAAATATTTGATGTGCTTAATTGTAACGAACACAATTTCTCAATTAAAAATGTATAAACTCTTCGAAATTTAGTAAGTTGAAAACTGTTACTTATTAGTTATGAAATTGAAGTCTCTATAAATAAATTTACTCCCTTATTGTATATACAAAATGTACATCTAATAGGAATGAACAGGCTACCAATTTGAGCTTGATAGCAGTTCTTATATGCTCAAGAAAATACAATAGTGATCTCCTTTTATGAAAAGAATCTAAATGATTGTAATTATATGTTATGAAATAATAACAATGATATTGTAAGAATATCATTTGAAATATATTCAGTCTGTAACACATACCCTCTTAAAGTCATTGGGCCGACCTAGGTTACAGACAAGCATGGGTTATACTGTTATATACTAAAATGTGGGAAGAGCCGGCTCTTAATGTTGTAAGAACTTGTGGCTCGACTCAGTTTTGCTTCTTTGCATTGTACATGTATTGTATGTAGATTCTGTGTCATAATAGAGCAATATAAAATATGATTAACCAAAACTAAAAATGTGCTGTTGATGATGTTGATGCTGTCAAACATGCATTCCCAATAGAGAAAAGCAACATATAATTTCATTTTGTTCGCTAATGATTTTTAAATAAGGGAGTTTATTATAAAAATACAGTCAACTTTGGATTTTCCTTTTTGAAAACCGAACTGGCTATCAATCAATTTATTCTGTTTGTTGGCCCATTTCATTTCGTTAGTCTATTGAGTAATTCTGGATATATTTTTATTATATGATATTGTTCACGATTATGCCTCTGTAATTCTTTGATTCATCACTGTTTTCACCCTTTAAAAATGGGTATAATAATGCTGTCACCCCCAACTTTGGGGGAACTATGTCATCTTGAAATATTTTATTATATGAGGTTAACAAAAAAAGGGAAATAATATCTAATGTGTGTTTAAAAACATCTGCAACCAAGTGATCACTGCCCAGGCTTTTAGAATTCATCTGAGTACCTGTATCAGCTTCTTTCAATTCAACTTCTGTAAAATATCCATCTAAATATATGTCATGACATCTGAATTCTTGCCTAGTTTTGTCGCTTGTAATAAAGCATTGTAAAGTTATATGATTATCAGATAATGCATTCCGTAACATATGAACACGTGATTCGTTATAATTGGTTCGGTGGGCGAGTTGTCAGCATGTGGTGGTACATGTTATTAATACTTAATATGTAGGGATTTTGAAATAATTAAAAAATTGAAATATTGTGGTAGAGTGACGCATTTGGATGTGCAGGGTCCCAGATTCGATACTCGATAGGGCACATATGTAGTGTCCTTGAGCAAGGCACCTCACACACATTGCTTAGACCAGATTCTACATTTGCTGATCTAGTTCACAACACACTCATATAATTACGTTATACAGATTTACTCTCATATAATTACGTTATACAGATTTACTCTCATATAATTACGTTATACAGATTTACTCTCATATAATTACGTTATACAGATTTACTCTCATATAATTACGTTATACAGATTTACTCTCATATAATTACGTTATACAGATTTACTCTCATATAATTACGTTATACAGATTTACTCTCATATAATTACGTTATACAGATTCACTCTCATATAATTACGTTATACAGATTCACTCTCATATAATTACGTTATACAGATTCACTCTCATATAATTACGTTATACAGATTCACTCTCATATAATTACGTTATACAGATTCACTCTCATATAATTATGTTATACAGATTCACTCTCATATAATTACGTTATACAGATTCACTCTCATATAATTACGTTATACAGATTCACTCTCATATAATTACAACAGTGTCGAAACAATATAACACTTTGCATTACATAAAGTCTTCCCTATAATTATGATTATTATGATAGTGTGTCCCACAGATGCTTGAACCGTAACCATTTCCAGTCTGGTTTAAGTTACATATTACTATCGTATTATGAAACATCCCAGCTCTCAGCACCCAGCTAGTTCATAGCCCGTTGTATCCAGACTTCCCTCTCTATCTCATATCTTCCCATGTTAGCAACCACTATTCCCTCCCACCTGTTAACATTACTTTAGACTACATGCAGAGAGACCAATCGTGCATACAGTTCTATATATGGACATCTTAACTATTATTTAGCATGAGGCGCATATAAAGTCCCCTTGTGTACCACTCATAATGTCACAATAGCTCCTTTCGAAAAGAATGTATGGGAATGACCTTAATTCAATCCCAAACACCACTCATAATGTCACATTAGTACTGGTTAACCACTAGGTCCACGCAAGGGATTTGATATAAATGAAACCTACAATGTTTCAAATAGAACAGTGGTTTCCAGTCGATGACTTGATCATGCATAGAAGAATGTTTCAATAACCTTGTACAAAAACCCAGTAGGGGCATCCATGTCCTGTTGATGATTGGTGCCGACTTAACACCATCTATCAGGTTTGGTAGAATGGGGTCACTGGGGTTAAAAACTAGATCACTATGTCAGTTAGTGGTGAATCGTTAAATATATTTGTACTTGTGAAACAATTGTAGGAATTGTGCCAATTTTTGTCTGTAGTATATCTCCTTGCAATAACCACTACCAGTTGTTGACATGTCATCACAGTCCAATAGGCAAGCAAATTAGGGAATCTATGCCATCTTTACTCTAAATTGTCATATCTATTTTGTAACAGTTGCACCACAGAACCCAGTCATCTCCGATACAGAATATGTGTCACCAGACAAACTGATCATACGAGCGACACAAGGACTATCGCATACTCTGATATGTACATCCACTGGTGGCTACCCGGAACCGACAGTGGAGTGGTATAGAGGTAGTACTACAACATCCCCACTGACATCAAGTAAATCTACGGTACATACTACTGCCAGTGATACATACACAGTAACACAGAGCTGTACGATTATACCTGGCAGCTCAGATGATGGAATACAATACTATTGTCAATCGAAGTATGACACAGAACCAACACTACAGTCTTCAACCAGTGCGGAATTATACCTGAATTGTAAGTTGCAGGCTGTATACTATTGTACCGTGTTAATAATGCCATTATAACATAAGTGTATCATTGGTACAATGCTGGAGAATATGTTTCGATCATGTATGTTTTAATACTCAATTGAGCTAGTTCTGTGTTACACTATGTTAAACTCTTATGCTGATTTGCATCTGCTCCACAACACATTTTAAACTATACTTTACACCACTATTAGGGTTGTTCACATGCATTTTATCATTATTACCCAAGTGTCTCAGTAAACAAATGAAATCAAAAACATTTTAAATGTATTCGAAAATAATAAAATCTGTTTTGGTTAACCTACCCTAGTCTTTTTTAGAAAAATAATGTCATGAATTTAGCCGAAAATCATTCAGCTTTTTCCGCAGCCACACGCATTCTAGTGACATGATCATAAATTAAACATACAGTGCAATTTCTCTTTTCTGAACTGTAATGCATCTGTAAACTCGTGTGAAAATAAGCTTCAGCTATTATTTATATTTCAGCCACTGCATTAATTCTTAAATCTTGTCAGAAAAGGTATAATATTTGCTAAAGATTATTTATTTAGCATATTTAGAAGGGGTTTTATGCACTACTTCCTTGAAGACTGATGAGAAAGACTTATTGATAGGTATTTGATATTGTTCTCCTATCCAAAATAACATAATATAACAACCATAGCAAATTACCGATACTAATATTTCTTGACTTTACACATATTTGAAAGTTCCCCAACTATATATACAATTTGCAATACTATCGGTAGTTTACACAATGTCATGTTTAACACTATCAACGGTAAAAGCCATCTTCTTATCTAAATGCTTTGTTAAAAATGTATTTTGTCTCCTGAACTACCGGATAAATTAATTAATGAAAAACCCATTTCAATCTAATGCCGAATATCTGACAGTCCATAGATGTACCTGTATCACCTGTATCAGCAATCCATAAATGCTGACATTATCTGACCAGTCCATTGATACAGACGAATCTGTAGCCCAGTGCTAACACGCTGGACTGGTAATCCAGGGATTGCAGGTTCGATCCCCCGTCTGATCCTAATAAAATCAACAGTCTTTCAGATGGGACGTTAAACCGAGGTCTCGTGTCGGTGCTTTACACTGTGCACGTTAAAGACCCAGAGGAGACTCTGGAATGAGTCTCTGTCTGTATCATTGCACTATCCTCCAAAATCTAAAATGACTAATATCTTCAGGAGGCGTCGCTCATATGGGCAACCGATAGCGACGATAAATAAACGTAAAACACACACAAGTCCATAGATGTACCTATATCAGCAATCCATAAATGCTGATGTTATCTGACCAGTCCATGGATGTACCTGTATCAGCAATCCATAAATGCTGACGTTATCTGACCAGTCCATATATGTACCTGTATCAGCAATCCATAAATGCTGACGTTATCTGACCAGTCCATATATGTACCTGTATCAGCAATCCATAAATGCTGACATCTGACCAGTCCATATATGTACCTGTATCAGCAATCCATAAATGCTGACGTTATCTGACCAGTCCATAGATGTACCTGTATCAGCAATCCACAAATGCCAACGTTATCTGACCAGTCCATAGATGTACCTGTAGCAGCAATCCATAAATGCTGACGTTATCTGACCAGTCCATAGATGTACCTGTATCAGCAATCCATAAATGCTGACGTTATCTGACCAGTCCATAGATGTACCTGTAGCAGCAATCCATAAATGCTGACGTTATCTCACCAGTCCATAGATGTACCTGTATCAGCAATCCATAAATGCCAACGTTATCTGACCAGTCCATAGATGTACTTGTAGCAGCAATCTATAAATGTTGACGTTATCTGACCAGTCCATAGATGTACTTGTAGCAGCAATCTATAAATGCTGACGTTATCTGACCAGTCCATAGATGTACCTTTATCAGCAATCCATAAATGCCAACGTTGTCTGACCAGTCCATAGATGTACCTGTAGCAGCAATCCATAAATGCTGACGTTATCTGACCAGTCCATAGATGTACCTGTAGCAGCAATCCATAAATGCTGACATCTGACCAGTCCATAGATGTACCTGTAGCAGCAATCCATAAATGCTGATGTTATCTGACCAGTCCATAGATGTACCTGTATCAGTAATCCATAAATGCTGACATCTGACCAGTCCATAGATGTACCTGTAGCAGCAATCCATAAATGCTGACGTTATCTGACCAGTCCATAGATGTACCTGTAGCAGCAATCCATAAATGCCAACGTTATCTGACCAGTCCATAGATGTACCTGTAGCAGCAATCCATAAATGCTGATGTTATCTGACCAGTCCATAGATGTACCTGTATCGGCAATCCATAAATGCTGACGTTATCTGACCAGTCCATAGATGTACCTGTAGCAGCAATCCATAAATGCTGACGTTATCTCACCAGTCCATAGATGTACCTGTATCAGCAATCCATAAATGCCAACGTTATCTGACCAGTCCATAGATGTACCTGTATCAGCAATCCATAAATGCCGACGTTATCATTGTTTGTTGCTTTTGCTTATACACTGTGTACATTAAGTCAGCGCTAGTTGATTGATCTGTTAAAGATAAAGTTTCTTACTGATGTTGGTTCACCAAGTACTGGTTAACCGCTGGAGACTGCCCAGGAAAGGTGTTGTTAGGTAAACTGTTCACCGTCGATATAGCCCAAAAATGATCTTACACTCGTGATTTCATGACCATTGTAATTTAAGCGAGCCTTTTAGCAATAATCCAAAACAAGTTTCATAAATTATGGTGTGAAAGATCCTTTTTATCACATTACCATAAAGTGCTCGTATTAATCATATTTATGCACAAAATAACGTTGCTACTTTCATTTTTGCGCCAGGCATCAGCGTAAATTGTCATGATGTCACTCTATTGTCATGAGCAGCGTTATATTTATGTTTTAAACAGTGTTATAATTACGTTGAGACTTATTTTAAATCGTCGTGTGTCTTATCATTAATGTTATGCACCAATTAGAAATGTGCATAATTTAATGTTTATTTTACAAATTATAAGGATTATTCTCTCAACCAATCAGAATCCTTCCAGGTTGTATCAGAAAATATGTGATTGCGTTATGAAACTATATATGTGATAAAAGTATTTATGTTGTCCCCAATGAGGTATAGAATGCATGGTAATCAATTTGTTGTCTCTGTATTTCAGTAAAGCCATCCATACCAACAGTTTCTCAACTTCCAACGCGTGTAGAAGGTAATACTCTACAAGATATTGCTCGATGTGAGTGTTCTGGATTTCGTCCTTCTACCAGTTTAAGTCTCTCGTGGATATTTAGAGGACAGACTGAAGTAGACACAGTTACACCAACAGAAGATCCAGCAAGTTCAGCAAAGTTCTCCGTTACATCAACATATAACAAGCGAGTAGGCAGACAAGACAACGGCAAACAGCTGACGTGTTCTGTAAACCATTCTACACTGTCTTCACCAGTCACTGGTTCAACGACTGTCATTGTTTTTTGTGAGTTATTATAATTTCTTACCAACAAGAATTTGTTGAAATAATTCAGAGATAAATGTTGTTCATAAATGGCCATCTTGAATTTCTATTTCATCCTCTCCTTCTGGACTTCTTGATCATTTTTAATGCAACTAATATATTAACTGGAGCTAAACTAATTCCGATCCAAACTTCTGAAATGCTTGTCAATTTTAATGAAGCTTTGTATGTAACATCAGAATAACTAATATTTGCATCAGCCATCGCCGGACACCACCAAGAACAATACAACTATTGTCATATATATGCATGTTGTACAAAAAACACCCAACTGTTCTGATCCTGGTTTTATTTGCTTTACAACTACAAGTATAATTTCACGATATATAATTGTAACGTTTACTGACTATAAATCTTAGTAAACTTATACAGTGAAAACTAAGGAACAAAGCAAAGGTGGACCAGATTCCGCCACAGCAAAATACTGCATTTTGAAATGTAACATTTTGCCACCCCAACCCAGGATCAAACACAGTTGTACAATGTAGATATATGATCTACTCCAAGCTGCAGCAAATACTTGTAAATATTGTAATATCATAATGCATAAGAATATATACATTTGTAACAAATGCAACTAAATAGCTTGTGATGAGTGCAGACATGTTTTAAAAGAGCAACCTTATGTTGTACTCCCTCTCATCTTGTGTGTCTCTGTTGAACACTACCAGTTACATAATACATACACACATAGAACGAAATGAAACTAACATACATAACAGTGTGTACACATGTAGCACTAACCCACACATGTAACTCTTCCCATCAAAGCAAACAATTTAAAGAGCAGCCTTATGCTGAACCCTTCAAATCTCTGACAAACTCAAACTTTTGTATGGTGTACTCATATGGACACCTCTGTTTTATTCTAATTGTTAAACTACTGTCCGCACAAATACCAATATACTTCCAATGCCCCATTTTTGAATAGAGTCTTCAGAAAATGGCAGTATGCATGGCTGCTCCTATCTAAATGAAAGAGATGTATACAATTTTGCATCATAACCAAAATATGACATTACATTGTGTAAATGTTTACTAAATATAGCATAAGAGATGGGACTATTATCTGTCAATTGAAATTTGCCATATCAAAATACTGCAGCAATGCATTGGTGGCACACATATCAGTCGTGTGTAAATTGATCGGTAAGAACAAAGTGACTGGCCTAGTGCTATGTTTGAATTGCCGAATGCATAGTTCTACTCCTGCAATTTTCTTAGCCTCGAAAATAAACGTAACGTCTTGTCTTTGAATCACACTGACTGAGGCCAGGCCCTATGTACACACATTTCACCAATACGCAAACAGCCGTAAAAAGCTACAATACACATTGTAGTAAATGTCACTCGTTATTACTGACTGCCAATTTTTGTTTTTGATGCCATAATTATTTTATGTAATAGGTCATACGTTATAGGCAATCTATTATCCTGCTTTCGTGGATAGGCTCTTTTAAGAATTGGTGGACCAGGAAACTGTTAGAAAAATCCTTAAATCCAAAATGTTTATGGATATAAGACAACTAATAAATTAGTTAACATGCGGGAGATAAACTAATTCCGATCCCAACTGCAGAAATGCTGGGTCAATTTTGATGAAACTTGGTCTGGAGTGTCAGTGCAAGTAGTAAAACAAATAGTACTAAATAATTCCAATGCAAGATTCAAAATGGCTGCCATAGTGACCATCTTTAATACTTATTTTTCAACCTTTGAGCCGCTAAAACTATATTAATATAATTTGTGGAGCATCCGTTTAACTAGTCCAGATAAAAAATGGCCATCTTATATATATTTTCGACTTCCAACTCTCCAACTGGGGCGGTCAATACTGATTGAACTCGGTATGGAGTACCAGTGCCACTAGTAGATGAAAACGATGTAAAGTCATTCTAATATGAAATCAAAAATGTTGTATATTAGTAGATTTCTTTTAAGATCAAAATTGCAAATAATCTGAACTTCCCAGTACATAGATATAATCTGGAAGACGACGTGGTTGTTAAATGGAGATAGAACACATCGAAGTGAAACCATACCAATGATTAATAGCAATTGTGAATGTCCCGGTCAGTCAGCAGTAGTATTCATGCCCATGAACTCAACTCAACTGACAAGACATGTATATACTCAACAAGTAGCAATTTTAATACTCGAGTACTCGGACACGATCATTTTATTCTTGGCTACATATACATTGCAATAGGTTTTATGTAATGTCAGATATATGATAAGTATTTTGGATGATAATTGTCCTAATTTATCTGATTCTGTGATGAAAACATTTCGTTGTAATAAAGGTAATCTGGGAGGGAGGGGATGAAAATACCTTTAGTCAGTTTATTTAAATTTATTGATATAATTAAGCCATGCTAAGATCTTCTCCTTATAAATATTTCTGCACGAAACTGCGAACACAGGACAATGATAAAATCATTCGAAACAAAACATATGCATCCCAATTAACACTACCGTATCACAAATTCTCTATATTCCGTTCATGTCATACTTTTATGCACATATTAAATAATTACCATGACACTTGTATTTTATTGACCTAGTGATATCGATTGTTTATACTTCTTCACAGGTAAAATATAGATTTATTCAAATATTATTTTTTCTTCATACAAATTTATTTTAGCTCGATTGAGAAACACGTTATTTCAACTTATATAAATCACTCTCGAGACCTCATTCCTGATGGAATCCATCGCCACGAGGGAGAGAGAAGAGGCAATGTGGAATTTAAATGCCTTGCCTAAGGGCACAATCGTATCGTATTGTGTGGCGCCACATGTATTTTATTGACCTAGTGATATCGATTGTTTATACTTCTTCACAGGTAAAATATAGATTTATTCAAATATTATTGACTTTAATAAATTGGTGAGTACTCGATTACTTGAACACGTATTCGATACTCGATGTTCGATCGATAACCAACTCAAGTACCTAGTATATACTCAATGCTGATATGCCCAAATGCATTTCTGTGCTTGCGAGTATAAATAAACTTAAAGGATTGGAATGCTGATCTGGGTCAGCCAGAATGTCAATTGATATAATGTGTTAATATTCGACAATCCTTTCTGGTTCAAAGCAACTATGATTGTTAATGTAGCAGTTATCTGAGTACGGTTGTTATTCGACTAGGAAAGATTCACACGGAAATGTGCTTCCTTCGTTCTATTTAATGATAGACTTGTGTCTCCATATGTACTAACCAGTGATGTTTCACAGTGTATGCAGAAATGGCACAGAGTCAGAAACTGACCGTTCTAGTTCTGCAGGGTTATTTATCATCTTCATGAATATTTCTAGTTTTACGGGGTTATTTATCATCTTCAGGAATATTTCTAGTTTTACGGGGTTATTTATCATCTTCAGGAATATTTCTAGTTTTACGGGGTTATTTATCATCTTCAGGAATATTTCTAGTTTTACGGGGTTATTTATCATCTTCAGAATATTTCTAGTTTTACTGGGTTATTTATCATCTTCAGGAATATTTCTAGTTTTACGGGGTTATTTTATCTTTGTTTTTGTTTTGGGTTTTTTTTGGTTTTTGTTTTGGGTTTTTTTGCGGGGTTATTTATATCTTCAGGAATATTTCTAGTTTTACGGGGTTATTTATCATCTTCAGGAATATTTCTAGTTTTTACGGGGTTATTTATCATCTTCAGGAATATTTCTAGTTTTACGGGGTTATTTATCATCTTCAGGAATATTTCTAGTTTTACGGGGTTATTTATCATCTTCAGGAATATTTCTAGTTTTACGGGGTTATTTATCATCTTCAGGAATATTTCTAGTTTTACGGGGTTATTTATCATCTTCAGGAATATTTCTAGTTTTACGGGGTTATTTATCATCTTCAGGAATATTTCTAGTTTTACGGGGTTATTTATCATCTTCGGGGTTTTTTGTTTTTGGGTTTTTTTTTAGGGATATTTCTAGTTTTACGGGGTTATTTATCATATTCGGGGATATTTCTTGTTTTTACGGGGTTATTTATCATCTTCATGAATATTTCTAGTTTTACGGGGTTATTTATCATCTTCATGAATATTTCTAGTTTTACGGGGTTATTTATCATCTTCAGGGATATTTCTAGTTTTACGGGGTTATTTATCATCTTCATGAATATTTCTAGTTTTACGGGGTTATTTATCATCTTCAGGGATATTTCTAGTTTTACGGGGTTATTTATCATCTTCGGGGATATTTCTTGTTTTTACGGGTTATTTATAATCTTCAGGGATATTTCTAGTTTTACGGGGTTATTTATCATCTTCGGGGATATTTCTTGTTTTTACGGGGTTATTTATCATCTTCATGAATATTTCTAGTTTTACGGGGTTATTTATCATCTTCATGAATATTTCTAGTTTTACGGGGTTATTTATCATCTTCAGGGATATTTCTAGTTTTACGGGGTTATTTATCATCTTCATGAATATTTCTAGTTTTACGGGGTTATTTATCATCTTCAGGGATATTTCTAGTTTTACGGGGTTATTTATCATCTTCGGGGATATTTCTTGTTTTTACGGGTTATTTATAATCTTCAGGGATATTTCTAGTTTTACGGGGTTATTTATCATCTTCGGGGATATTTCTTGTTTTTACGGGTTATTTATCATCTTCAGGGATATTTCTAGTTTTACAGGGTTATTTATCATCTTCATGAATATTTCTAGTTTTACGGGGTTATTTATCATCTTCAGGGATATTTCTAGTTTTACGGGGTTATTTATCATCTTCAGGAATATTTCTAGTTTTACGGGGTTATTTATCATCTTCATGAATATTTCTAGTTTTACGGGGTTATTTATCATCTTCATGAATATTTCTAGTTTGACGAGGTTATTTATCATCTTCAGGGATATTTCTAGTTGAATCACAATCATCATGACATTGCAATTTGTATTGAGATTGCTATTTTGTAGTTTTATGAAAATGAAATAAACCTGTACATATTTTATACATTTCATCATCGAAGGAAATGCATTAGCGATGTATATATATCTTCATAAATTGTGTATAAATATGAACAATATGTATTTAATGGGTAATCTGTTTAATTGCAGATCCCCCATTGACGGTTACATTGTCTGGTGATGCCAATGTCATTGCCAATGGAGTAAACAAGATCAGTTTAACATGTACGGGAAGCGAGGCCAATCCTGTTTCAATTATTACATGGAAAAGTGGTAATACTATAATTACCAGTGACAAGCAGATATCCAACCCAGCTGGATCGTATAAGGGTCAGTCGACAATACAGGAACTCAGTATAACACCAACACGTGACATGGACGGGGAACAATATAAATGTGAAGTTAAGAATAATGTTAGCCAGACACTGACGAGCCAGTCCAAAACACTCAACCTGTCATGTAAGTATATGTTAGCCAGACACTGACGAGCCAGTCCAAAACACTCAACCTGTCATGTAAGTATATGTTAGCCAGACACTGACGAGCCAGTCCAAAACACTCAACCTGTCATGTAAGTATATGTTAGCCAGACACTGACGAGCCAATCCAAAACACTCAACCTGTCATATATGTATATGTTAGCCAGAAACTGACGAGCCAGTCCAAAACACTCAAGCTG
>CM026386.1:98671284-98709076 GCA_014843695.1 Archivesica marissinica
ACTGGCGTGGGCTGGTTATCACCCTATACTGGCGGGGGCTGGTTATCACCGTCTGTAACGACGGGGCCTGGTTATCGTCCTTTACTTGGCGGGGGCTGTGTTATCTATCCTGTACTGTGCGCTGGATGGTTATCACCCTGTACTGGCGTGGGGCTGGTTTCATCTGTATGCTGTCTGGTTTGGTTATCATACTGTACTGGCGGGGCGGTTATCATACTGTACTGTGCGCTGGTTGGTTATCAGTCTGTACTGCGCGGGTTGGTTATCATCCTGTACTTGCGGGGGCTGGTTATCATCCTGTACTGGCGCGGGTTGGTTATCATCCTGTACTGTCGGGGGCTGGCTATCATCCTGTACTGGCGCGGGTTGGTTATCACCCTGTACTGGCGCGGGCTGGTTATCATCCTGTACTGGCGGGGGCTGGTTATCATCCGGTACTGGCGCGGGATGGTTATCACCCTGTACTGGCATGGACTGGTTATCACCCTGTACTGGCGCGGGCTGGTTATCATCCTGTACTGGCGCGGGCTGGTTATCACCCTGTACTGGCGCGGGTTGGTTATCACCCTGTACTAACGCGGGTTGGTTATCATCCTGTACTGGCGGGGGCTGGCTATCATCCTGTACTGGCGCGGGTTGGTTATCATCCTGTACTGTCGGGGGCTGGCTATCATCCTGTACTGGCGCGGGTTGGTTATCACCCTGTACTGGCGCGGGCTGGTTATCATCCTGTACTGGCGGGGGCTGGTTATCATCCGGTACTGGCGCGGGATGGTTATCACCCTGTACTGGCATGGACTGGTTATCACCCTGTACTGGCGCGGGCTGGTTATCATCCTGTACTGGCGCGGGCTGGTTATCACCCTGTACTGGCGCGGGTTGGTTATCATCCTGTACTGGCGCGGGCTGGTTATCATCCTGTACTGGCTGGGCTTGGTATCATCCTGTACTGGCGCGGGCTGGTTATCATCCTGTACTGGCGGGGGCTGGTGATCACCTTGTACTGCGGGGCCTGGTTATCATCCTGTGCTGGCGCGGGCTGTGTATCATCCTGTACTGGCGCAGGATGGTTATCATCCTGTACTGCGCTGGCTGGTTATCACCCTGTACTGGCGCGGGCTGGTTATCATTATGTACTAGCGGGGCTGGTATCATACTGTACTGGGGCAGGTTTGTTATCTCCTGTACTGGCGCGGGCTGGTTATCATACTGTACTGGCGCGGGTTGGTTATCATCCTGTACTGGCGCGGGTTGGTTATCATACTGTATTGGCGCGGGCTGGTTATCATCCTGTACTGGCGGGAGCTGGTTATCATCCTGTACTTGCGCGAGTTGGTTATCATCCTGTACTTGTGCGGGCTGGTTATCATACTGTACTGGCGCGGGCTGGTTATCACCCTGTACTGGCGCGGGTTGGTTATCATACTGTACTGGCGCGGGCTGGTTATCACCCTGTACTGGCGCGGGTTGGTTATCATAATGTACTGGCGGGGGCTGGTTATCATCCTGTACTGGCGGGGGCTGGTTATCATACTGTACTGGCAGGGGCTGGTTATCATATTGTACTGGCGCGGGCTGGTTATCATAATGTACTGGCGCGGGCTGGTTATCATCCTGTACTGGCGCGGGTTGGTTATCATACTGTACTGGCGCGGGTTGGTTATCGTTCTATGCTGGCACGGGCTGGTTATCATGCTGTACTGGCGGGGGCTGGTTATCATGCTGTACATACCATGTGTTGGCCACTATGTTTGGTGTAAGTGTTGGCACTGTGAGTCTTGAAATCAGACATATTATCCCACTGATTTATGACAAGTTAAGGCATGTTGTTGTTTGGCCAACAGTGGTTGAATGGCTATGGAGAGTACATGGGCCAAACTGCACATGGCTGTGGTTGCTATAGATCGAACGTCCCATCAAATTAATTTATCGACAAGAAATGGAACCACAATAACGGTATTATTCGGGGCACCGTAACTATCATTGCATGCACTCACATGTAGTGGTTGATGTGCATCGACACATCGAGAGTGGATATCTAGGTCATCTTGACGATGCCCAACAATACGGCTTGATGCAACAGGTTGGACCAGACTTACATTTTCCAGACGATTTGCTTATTTTAGGCGACAAATATCTACCCTAATCGTGATTATGTTATGAACGCATATACCTCGAAAGCAGCCAGGAGAAAGACGAAAGTGTCGTAAACTAAATATATATATCACAAAATACAGAGTGCGCGTAGAGCATGCTATGGCATATATCAAATGTTATAGATGTGTTGGTACTGTGTGGAGAAACCCCAGAAATATGTTGTCCCAAACGGTGTCCATATCTGTTTCGTTGTGTGTAGGCGCAAGCAAATGGAATTGATTCTTTAAGAAATAAAATAAAATAGTATGGCTATATCCGATTTCTTTTCTTTGAATTATTGTCGTTACAAGTTGGCTTGGATGTATGGGGTTTTCATTTTACTGTCATGGCTAACCCAGATAAATAGAAGGCAACAGTCATGTACAGTTCACAGTATAGTGTACGCCTCACAAAATAAATAACCCCTTGCTACAGCCATGCATTAATTATATATTGTACAATAAACTTGAGAAAATCCCCACTATTTTATCGTCATCCGATGTTCATTTCGTCATCAGAATAGGTTAGAAAGGCCTATTATGATGCTGTCATCGTAATCAATTATTACCTGCGGATCAACGTTTTATTTTGCTGTATTATGACACAGAATCTGAATGCATGCATACTATTATACAAAATAAGTAAAGTAAAATGGATTTAGCCATACGTTCTGATAACATTACAGACGGATCTGCCCATATACCAGTTTTAAAATATACAAGTAAATACGCTATCATAACACTGTTACATACGTTTCCATTATCGTGGTTAAGTTCGGTATCTTGGGTATGCATTGATTAAGCGAACTAAACATCGGAGTTTAATACTAACTAAATGTTGTGTACCAGCGACAAGGAAGTTTAGATATTGCGTGGTTGTCCATACCTACATGCACATGTAGGAAGTTATAAACTTATTTAAGCTGTATTAAAGTAACGAACCAGTATGGTAATTCAGAGTGTGTTGTTTATATGTGGATTATGCTATATAGTTGGTAATATTTTCATAATATATGTTACATGTTGTAAGGTAATACATTCCCCCAATCCAGCAAATGATATAGTATTATAACTTATATATAATAATGCTGACATTACATCTTATTTGGTTTGTTGACATTGTATATTTTTTTTTTTTTTTTTGTTTTTGTGTTTTGTTTTTTTGTGTTTTGGTTTGGTTTTTTTGGTGTTTTTTTTTGTGGTGTTTGTTTTTTTGTTTTTGTTTGGGGGGTGTTGGTTGTTGTTTTGTGTTGTGTGGGTGGTGGTGGTTGGTTTTGTTTGTGTTTGTTTGTTTTTTGTTGGTGTTTTGGTTTTGGTTGTTTTGGGTTGTGTGTTTTTTTTGTTTTGGTGTGTTTGTATATGAGTATATACTGCCTATGGTGATACTCCCCGAGCCCGGCATGTCATTGTTCTACTTGTTATACCATTTATATGTGTTGAATTTCTTAGAACAGTAAGAAGCGATATGAAAATCGAATGAACAAGTATATGATCCCAAATCTGGACATGACGGTATCAAGGTAAATATCACCAATTAGTTAAATAACTTCATTGAGGCAGTCGGCGGGTTAATAATGATAAAATAAAATCGATGAAAATCCCTATAGAAAAAAGTGCCTGAAAACATTGAAAGACACCACAACAAGCTTGCTCTATACTCGATTACGGCTCGGGGAATATCATCGCAAGTGGTGCTATGTTTACATATACCCTGTAACATTACGTTAATAGTATATAATTATATAAAACTATTGTTTGTATGGCATACTTGATTTAGCTGAGATTCGTACTGCACGGTACGAATATGTGTGCAAGTGTCGCCGATCCCTTGTCATGCCCTGACACCTCCTAAGAATATGCCACATGCAAATTGTTAGTATGACCATTTATAAATACATTTCACATATATACAGTATGGAACGTCAGAACGGGCATAATATACGGGGGAAATAATAACACAACTGAATAATTTTCCTGTAACGTTTATTGATGATTTATTAACGATATATATGATTGCGATCCAATTCCAGGCTATGACACAATGACGTTGATCTCATATAGTAACGTTCCTCCTTTGTTTAGTTGTAACTGTTATCTGAAATTACTTGTTGATTATCGCGGTTGATTGAAAAACAAATTCCAAGAAGATGGCTGTCCGATTAGCTCATTTGTTAGCGCGCTCGCTTCTCACCAAAGGGTTCGATCCTCGGACCGGGAAGTATGTGAGATGGTACAATGGTCGCCAGATCGGACAGGCAGGTTTTCTCCGGGTACTCTGGTTTCCTCCCACACGAATGACCACATATACGCTTTCATCCGCACCAATGAGAGTGATTAATGTAAGTTTCTAGAACTTGCTATGCAATCGGTGTAAAATATATAAAGTTTAGACTTAAAGAAGATGTTCTATGATTATTCTCATAGTGTCAGTTGTGTTTTATTGTGTATTTTCAGTGAGCATTGTTAATTACAAAGCAAATTATGTGTTCACTCAGTACTGCTACACAAGCGGATAGCTATGACCTAGCCGCTGGTTTATTAATGTAGTCCCCATACATGTGAAATCTGAATATACATATATATATTAAAACAGTGCGACCTTTTCATCAGGATATGGGACAGTCAAATATCAAAAGATACAAAGCATAATGTTTAGCATCCAACTTTACACCCATTCAAAGGTGAGGGGTATGCGACATCCAATTGAGTGCAAAACAGTTCAGCGATTGGTCATGTATACATATGTGTGGTTCCACAAAGCCTTATGCTTTGAATATTCAGCTGAATTGAGCATGCCCGTTTTATTACCTCAGATCCAGTGTTGTTTAACATGATTTGAACCACATGAGGTTAATAAAGTGTCACAGGTTGTACTATAGGAGTACAATCGTGTTTTACAGTGAACGGCCTAGCTTAACGAATAAAACTACTTAAACATCGCGCATGCGTTTACTGCCTTTTAAATTCGTGTATCTTCGTTCTTTTTGTCGTATGCAATGGAATTGAATCGGGGATATTCGACAATCTACGTCGAAGACGGAAATTAGACATTTTCCCGGGGCAATTTGCTGTGCACGTGTTTTGTATCGTGAACACTTGTCAGTCTATGTCTGCACTGTGTCCAATCATTTTGTTTGTTGTATTTGTATGAATGAAAGAGTGTATGAACGTGGATGAGAGCTCTGCATGGATTGGTTACTAATATATTTCTTTCCACAACTATACCTCCGTGCTTGAAAACAACCCAGGAGAACTCTTACGAGAAACGCTGTTACATGTAAAATAATTATAAAACAATTATATTACTATATAGTTCTACCAATATATATTGAGTAGTTTTTCATACAGACACTGTGGTAAGTTTTGTATTATATTAATATCGATTTTCTATATGTCTGGTTTTATGCAATGATTGAAATGTTTTTATACTTTATCTTCACCTTACGATTGTTTCTATCTATCTCTATCTTCACCTTACGATTGTTTCTATATATCCTATCTTATCGTTACGATTGTGTCTATCTATCTATATCTTCACCTTACGATTGTTTCTATCTATCGCTATCTTTACCTTACGATTGTTTCTATATATCCTATCTTATCGTTGCGATTGTGTCTATCTATCTCTATCTTCACCTTACGATTGTTTCTATATATCCTATCTTATCGTTACGATTTTTTCTATATATCATATCTTATCGTTGCGATTGTGTATATCTATCTCTATCTTCACCGTACGATTGTTTCTATATATCCTATCTTATCGTTGCGATTGTTTCTACCTATCTCTATCTTCATCTTATAATTTTTTCTATCTATCTCTATCTTCACCTTACGATTGATTCTATATATCCCTATCTTTTCGTTACGATTGTTTCTATATATTCTATCTTATCGTTACGATTTTTTCTATATATCTCTACCTTCACGTTACGATTGTTTCTATCTATCTCTATCTTCACTTTACGATTGTTTCTATATATCCTATCTTATCGTTGCGATTGTTTCTAGCTATCTCTATCTTCACCTTACGATTGTTTCTATCCATCCCTATCTTCTCGATACGATTGTTTCTATCTATCCCTATCTTATTGTTAAGATTGTTTCTATATATCACTATCGTATAATTATAGGTGACATATTATAAATTGGTTGATAGTTATATAATAACATTTTCAAAATACTATATGTTGTTTATATGTTTATATTTGAGTGTTGGAGATATTCTATGATATGTTCGTTGTGCGAATTCAGTTTTATAATTATTCCATAGATAAGTACAGGGTCACATATATAAGAACCGTGGTTACACTCACCAATGGGAGTGAACAGCAATGAGAAAGGTGCATAAAACCGTAAAGGTGTTTTGTCGTTTTTATGGCGTCAATGTAACTCTTAACACGTATAACGATCGCTCCCTTGCTTTAGTGATGGTAACCGCAATACCTTTTATATAATACAATCGACGTGTTCATGATACATTTAAACAAGCTATTACTGCAAATGTTATTGATATTTGAACACAGTGTAGTCCGGGTTATTGATTACAATCGTAACCGTCGCATACTATAGCCAACTGTGCTTGGGCGTATGGCGAAACCGACTGTGGTACAATATGAATCTATGTCAGCCATTTTGCCCGCTCTAGCTATCCCCGTATACATGAACAATACATTGTACTCAACATTAGTCGAATACCGCGAAACCGAGTGTAGATAGCGTTGCATGTGCGGATACAGTTGGTAGCTATACATATGTGGGGAAAAGACCGCCAGTCCCCCATCTCTCTCTCTCTCCCATTGCGTTTACGTTGAAATGCCTATGTAATGTTAATTGTCATGATCTAGTTAATTGTCCAGACCAAGTTATTCCCATACATACTTCGTGGTATTGTGGTTAAAGCGGCTTCATACGAAGGTTCGGTCCTCCTCAGTCATGGGCCTGGCCTTCAATGATATGATTGAATGACTGATGTCCATAATAGGTATATCATACGTCAGAAATATGGGTGACACTATAATAACACTTTACATACAAACAAATAATTATTATAAAATGCATATTTATCTCATAGTACTTCCCAAAACACTCTTTGACTATTTAATACCTGGGTAATCGTTGACACATACCCTGGATCACCCACTGACTGGTGATAATATGTCAGTGAGGCTAACAGTTGGTTCACAGTGACAATTATCTATATTATCAAACTACTAGTATTACAACATCGCGGAATTCTTGGGTCTCAGAGTAAGTTAATCAATTCACTATCAGAAAGTTTCGTTTGTTCTGTTTTGGATATGAACCATCAGATTACGAGTACTTTTACGAATATAATTATCTGATATTATAACCGGTGCTCATTCGAACCCTACCAGGTAGTAATATGCATTGTATATTTCCATTTATCACATACACTACGGCGCGGGAGTTTAATAAAGCCATGTCATAAATTCGGTAATACACTAGTGTATTAAATATGCAAATGAGGCAAATGCGTGGGCGAATCACGATAGCGATTCGCACTGACATACATTTTTACATCAACTAGCACGCGCTGTGTAACTTTGATTGTGACGTCATTTGCCAAAACATCGTGTACATTTTGTATTTTATTTGTTAAAAAAGACTGTTTGAAAATAATTTAAGTGTTTAATATTGAATTGTTGCACATGATATGTTGTGATAGTTTAAAAACTGTTTACAAAGGAAGAAAATAAAAAAATTGGAGTATTTAGTGTCGCACTATTTTCTTGGCCCATTAAGTAGAAACCGCAGTACTACTTTGGCTTTCATTTACTAAAGGGGAAGTGTGTTCAATCGTGACACACTTTTCCTGCGTATTTTGTTTATGTGATAAAAAGAATCTTACATTCGTTTGTTTCCATATTGAATTTATTCGGCAGAGCCTCGCATTTTATCGTTTTATTCAACTCGTTTAATAAATTCAATATGGAAAGCCACTCATGTAAGTTCCTCTATATCCCATATTAACTTCATGTGTGTTGTTATTGACTAGTGATGCTCGTGCGTGCGTGCGTGCGTGCGTGCGTGCGTGCGTGCGTGCGTGCGTGCGTGCGTGCGGTGTTATATCACGTGGGTATTCAAGTGAATGTGTATTGTATTTAGTAAGGCCTCAATGGCGTAGCCGTTACGAATGTGCCGTTAGTCAAGGAACGTACATTCCACACTGCCTCTTCTTTCTCTTTCAATGGGAGAGTGATTAAACTAATGGTGTATGATCTTAGAACTAGTTTCGCAATGGAACTAAAATACATTTGAATCAATTAAAAGCAATTTATTTTATACATAGTGCGATCATGTTTTAATAATATTATATGTTATCGCAACTATTTCACAATGAGGATAACACAATCTACAATTACAAATCACAATGTCATTACGTCACATTTCACGTATATACAAAGCATGAACATTTCCATATACAAATACACATGTTCATAATACATATTGATAGGGCTACATGCTTTGACAACATGTAGCTATGTTGATGAAACTTGCAGATGATGTATCTGGGCATAGGATTTCAGACGCTTTGTATACATAGTGGACCAGTAACTAAACATATAGGTTAGTGTTTTAAGTGATGACATTCGTATTACCATCCGACATTCTCAAAATAGTGGCAGTATTGAAATATCGTCATATGATATAACACTAAATGTTATTGAATAATGCGAGATATCCAAGACATACTAGTTTGCGTCATAGTTAGCCACAACTTGTATATCAATAAATCAAATTGAAAAAGACAAATGTAATCACTGTATCAATATCGTTCCTTGAATTGAGTGACGTGACAAAGTCAGTGGCGTAGCTTCATATTGCCTACGCATATTATTGATAAATTGAAATTATGAAAATGCTAACAAATGCAATACAACTGAAAGGTAACGTGTGTGTGGGGGTATGGGGAGTATGATATGTAACGAACCCATCGAATATGAAAATTATTCGGTATTTCAATACTTTCTAATTGATAAAAGACGAGTTTCAGAACTATACAAATGTGTTCCTTATGTCTTGCCAATATATGCCTTAAACTGTCTCAGAATGCAACTCCGGCAAGATAGATTTTCAAAATCGTACGTGATGTATACCCCCGGACTCCCTTTCCTAATATGGCCTACACATACATGTATATCAAACCCAAGTCACGCACTTGATAACCCATTTTGTCGTGTCGCAGTTACGAATAACAGTATAGGCACATCATTTCAACAATATTTCCAACCTCATCTACCGTGTAGCACCTGCTTAACATGTATATACTTACGTCATCATGGTATACTATGTATTTCAGTTGTGACACCTGCATTATCGGCGACATTCTCGGTACCTGTAAATGGCAGTGTTACCTTACCTTGCACTTCTGAAGCTAGTTATTCTACTTGGTTTGGTCCAGAACTTGATGTTAATTCTGGTGAACTTATGACTTATAACTTGCCTTCTGGTGCATTTAACCCAAACCTTGGAGAAAAGAAGGATCGGTTGTCATGGGACACAAACAATAAAAACCTTATCATCAGTTCTGTCATTCGGTCTGACCAGGGTCAATATAAGTGCAGAGAGGATATACATCAACTGGAAATAAGAGGTATGTATATATGCATGTACTTATAGTCACGTTTGTAATATACATGTACTTATAGTCATGTTTGTAATATACATGTACTTATAGTCATGTTTGTGTCACGTTTGTAATATACATGTACGTATAGTCATGTTTGTAATATACATGTACGTATAGTCATGTTTGTAATATATATGTACGTATAGTCATGTTTATAATATACATGTACTTATAGTCACGTTTGTAATATACATGTACGTATAGTCATGTTTGTAATATACATGTACGTATAGTCATGTTTGTAATATACATGTACGTATAGTCATGTTTGTAATATACATGTATTTATAGTCACGTTTGTAATATACATGTACGTATAGTCATGTTTGTAATATACATGTACTTATAGTAATGTTTGAATATACATGTACTTATAGTCATGTGTGTATATACATGTACATATAGTCATGTTTGAATGTATATGCATCTCTATAGTCATGTTTGAATATACATGTACTTATAGTCATGTTTGTAATATACATGTACTTATAGTCACGTTTGTAATATACATGTACTTATAGTCACGTTTGTAATATACATGTACCTATAGTCACGTTTGTAATATACATGTACCTATAGTCACGTTTGTAATATACATGTACCTATTGTCATGTTTGAATGTACATGTACTTATAGTCATGTTTGTAATATACATGTACTTATAGTCACGTTTGTAATATACATGTACTTATAGTCATGAATGCACAGGCATCTCTATAGTCATGTTTGATTGTACAGGCATCTCTATAATCATGTTTGAATGTACAGGCATCTCTATAGTCATGTTGAATGTACATGCATCTCTATAGTCATGTTTGAATGTACATGCATCTCTATATACATGTTTGAATGCACATGTATCTCTATATACATGTTTGAATGCACATGCATCTCTATATACATGTTTGAATGCACATGTATCTCTATATACATGTTTGAATGCACATGTATCTCTATATACATGTTTGAATGCACATGTATCTCTATATACATGTTTGAATGCACATGTATCTCTATATACATGTTTGAATGCACATGTATCTCTATATACATGTTTGAATGCACATGCATCTCTATATACATGTTTGAATGCACATGTATCTCTATATACATGTTTGAATGCACATGTATCTCTATATACATGTTTGAATGCACATGTATCTCTATATACATGTTTGAATGCACATGTATCTCTATATACATGTTTGAATGCACATGTATCTCTATATACATGTTTGACTGCACATGCATCTATATATACATGTTTGAATGCACATGCATCTCTATATAGACATATTGTTATTATTACCATTAAGTTTTAGACATCTTTAATTATGGTTTTATTATGCAGCCGTGTATATTTATAGACGTGTTTTATTGTACAGCTATGTATATTTATAGAGATGTTTTATTATGCAGTCGTGTATATTTATAGACAGGCTTTATTATACAGTCGTGTATATTTATAGGCAGGTTTTATTTTACTTTATTCACCTGTTTTATTATAGAAGCCTATTTATAAAAACAGGTTATTGACCGTGCATCCTCCTGACCGGTTTCATTGTACTTGCTCAATATAACTGGATTTTAAGAATACTGTTGGCCATAATGGCTTGCGTAGAATATTGCTCCAGTCAAATACGTAACACCAGAGTAAGCGCCATTCAATTAAGAAATCACTTTCTAAATGTAGTTTGATATATATTAAAACATTATTTAATTATAAACAATATGTGATCTCCTGATGGCACATCTGTAAAACATGTTCAGAATAGCAGCCGACATGACGGTCATCTTGCTATTTGGATCAGAACAATATTAGATAGTTTTCCCACAGTTACTCCATATCGAGATGCAGCAGACTTGACAGTGCAGTTCGGGTGATGAAGTCAAATATATAGTTTTACGATGTCTGTCACAGCACTGCACCTGCATTTCAGATATAAATTATTTTAGCTATGTTTTATCTACTGGTTGATCGGAAATGCCAGATCAAACTGTCAAGCGGAAATGGCATTCAATGTAAAACTCTGTTGTTGACAGTTTGCATGACGTTGAATGACAAACTTGTATCAATAGTTCACTATGCCCATGGTTTAGATGAACTACGACATTCAACCAAATATTGGCTAGCTTGATATTAAATAGTGTCCCAATAACATTGGGCCATCCACAGTTATTACAATTGAATTGATACAATATAGTTATATGGGCTGACATATAACTTAATTAATATACTGTTTTATAAATATATGTGTCATGGTGTTAGATTGCGTCCTATTACATGTATTCATAATATCCACAGTAGCCCTAGTCTTTCTGCACTTGAATAACTAAATTGTCGATACTGGCAGTTATCCTGAAATACCTTTGGTGGAAAGTAACCATATTTGGTACACGTATGCATTTCTATACTTGATTGGGCCTATTCAAACACATCCTCAGTGAACAATACCCTATACGATTTATTAACAAGAGATCATAGTTCATAATGCTCAGTTAGACTTAGAGTATCTATTACTATTTTGTTACTAATCCGTTTTAAATTTTGTATTTTGTAACAGTTGCACCACAGAACCCAGTCATCTCCAATACAGAATCTGTGTCACCAGACACACTGATCATACGAGCGACACAAGGACTGTCGCATACTCTGATATGTACATCCACTGGTGGCTACCCGGATCCGACAGTGGAGTGGTATAGAGGTAGTACTACAACATCACCACTGACGTCAAGTAAATCTACGGTACATAATACTGCCAGTGATACATACACAGTAACACAGAGCTGTACGATTATACCTGGCAGCTCAGATGATGGAATACAATACTATTGTCAATCGAAGTATGACACAGAACCAACACTAGAGTCTTCAACCAGTGCGGAATTATACCTGAATTGTAAGTTCCAGGCTGTATACTATTGTACCGTGTTAATAATGCCATTATAATATAAGTGTATCATTGGTACAATGCTGGAGAATATGTTTTGATCATGTATTTTTTAATACTCAATTGAGCTAGTTCTGTGTTACACTATGTTAATCTCTTATGCTGATTTGCATCTGCTCCACAACAACACATGTTAAGCTAAAGGTATACACGTGTTGGAGGTTGTGGAGATTGTCGAGAGGTAGAGTGTTCAGACATGTTAGTGCATGGCGATCTCGTCGTTGCTATATAATAACGCAAATATGTTATTGCTAGGCGACGATGCCGTAGCAGTGCGAGTTCTGGGGATGCTTCGATAGCGCATATGGTCGAGTGGTCAAATTAGTGAATCGTTGTATACGGCGTAGCTGTACGGGTTCGAAAGTTGACGTATGCGTATACCATTTATCCTCACAAAGTACTAATATCAATGTTGTCAATCTGGTAGCATCACTACGATGTCGTCGTCATGCAATATCAACTCTGATCACACAACTCCACAACCTCCACAACCCCGAACACATGCATCTCTACGATGCCATAGCCATGCAATAGCAAATATGATCACCCTACAACTACACAATCTCCACAACCCCCAACATATGCATCACTACGATGCCGTCGTCATGCAACAACACTATCACTGCGCTAGCAACAACTTCATAAACGTGTGCGCAAGTGGTGCTGACATCTCATGTCCTTACCATGATATCAACTCTCGCTGTAGTAATGAATCAAATATGTATGTGCAATATTGTTTCTACTGACACAAAGATTTCCTTATAAAACCTGTACGAACGGTATACTTATAAATCGTAATATTACTGGAATACATATGAAATGAACAACGACCAATTTCTATTAATCAAGCAAAATGAAACATGGCGAAAGAAACTTCTATTTGCAAACGTGTACCCCACGCCAAACATGTTGCTCATCAAGTGTTATTAACGTATTTTCACACTGTACAGAAGTAAAATTGCTCTAGTAAAACTCTAGGTTCGAATCCCACTGGGGTTGCCGAATTGTGTCATGTGAAGAAGCTATCTAGTTGGTTTACGGATGTTCGGTGGTTTTATCCGGGTACCCGTCCAGTCCAGAAATACCTGTTTCTCGTCCAATAATAGCTGGAGATTCGCTAAATGACCTAAGCTGGTGATGCGACTTTGAACCACAAAATCATACATACTAACTATATGTATACTAGCAGTACTTGATAGAACAACACTGTTTTACTAACCACAGAAGTGCAATACTAGATTAGTTCATCCGCTGAGTATCAGCAACCTGCCAGACATAGTCGAAGTCGCATTGATCTAACTTGAGAAAGGTATATTTGCAGCTATTGTTGATATCTCATATCCTCCACTCATGATGCATATTAAAGCATTTATCAATGGAACAAATCGAGTGTGTGTACTAGTATTTATTGTGATTGTAGCAGTATATAAGGTGTACATTGGTCATACATTTGTAACAGTAATAATGTGTAGATATAGACAGGTTGCATATGAGATTACTATAACTATAGCTATACATATCATGTTAAAGCGACATTGCAGCAAAGCCCAACAAATACAAATTGTACGTATGCATAGCATTCCTACTACACATACTTTAGAAATAATTCGAACACTACTATTCAATCAATAAACACGTGTTCTTGTGCTCAACAGTCTATCAAAAGTGAAAGTAGGATTTCATATTCATAATGTTTTGAGATAATTTAAATCTGATAAAGATAAATATGCACATGCATAAACGGTACATCTGTACCATAAATCATGTTATGCACGATACACTCGTTGTATTACCCATGTAGGTTGACCATATTTACGTTGCTTTGTTATGTCAACAAACGTCGTATACGACGCGTGTTTATTAGTTGAAATACTCAGATTATGTTCCATTTATTTGAATAAAAATGATACTATGCAATAGGAGATTACATTATGTAGAACTTTGCTTTTTCATCGATGTAGTGTCGCATTAACCAACTCCTTGTCTCCTTATCGCAGTAAATCCATCCATACCAACAGTTTCTCAACTTCCAACGCGTGTAGAAGGTAATACTCTACAAGATATTGCTCGATGTGAGAGTTCTGGATTTCGTCCTTCTACCAGTTTAAGTCTCTCGTGGATATTTAGAGGACAGCCTGAAGTAGACACAGTTACACCAACAGAAGATCCAACAGGTTCAGCAAAGTTCTCCATTACATCAACATATAACAAGAAAGTAGGCAGACAAGACAACGGCAAACAGCTGACCTGTTCTGTAAACCATTCTACACTGTCTTCACCAGTCACTGGTTCAACGACTGTCATTGTTTTTTGTGAGTTATTATAATTTCTTTACCAACACATTTATTTGAAATACTTCAGAGATAAATAAGTGTACTTTATGTTGAAGGAGTTCATAACTGGCTACCATTGTCCATCTTGCAAATATATGTGTTCCAATAGATCAATCAATAATTCCGGCCAAATATATGTTTTCCATGGAACTTCTGGTATGAACAATTGACCTCATCGATACGACGCGCAGAATTCCACTCACCACTGTCCGAATATTCAAAGATACATATGTTTGTGTTCACTATTTATGCTACACCCATATCTGTTCTATGCTACACCAATATATGTGTATATGCTACACCCATAGCTGTATTTATGCTACACCCATATCTGTGTATATGCTACACATATATCTGTGTGTATGCTGCACCCATATTTGTGTTTATGCTACATCCATGTCTGTGTTTATGCTACACCATATATGTTTTATGCTACACCCATATCTGTGCTTATGCTACACCCATACCTGTGTTTATGCTACACCCATATCTGTGTTTATACTACACCCATAACTGTGTTTATACTACACCAATATCTTTGTTTATGCTACACCTATATCTTTGTTTATGCTACATCCATATATGTGTGTATGCTGCACCCATATTTGTGTTTATGCTACATTCATATCTGTGTGTATGCTGCACCCATATTTGTGTTTATGCTACATCCATGTCTGTGTTTATGCTACACCATATATGTTTTTATGCTACACCCATACCTGTGTTTATGCTACACCCATATCTGTATTTATGCTACACCCATATCTGTGTTTATGCTACACCCATATCTGTATTTATGCTACACCCATATCTGTGTTTATGCTACACCCATATCTGTGTTTATGCTACACCCATATCTGTGTTTATGCTACACCCATATCTGTGTTTATGCTACACCCATATCTGTGTTTATGCTACACTCATATCTGTGTTTATACTACACCCATATCTGTGTTTATACTACACCCATATCTGTGTTTATACTACACCCATATCTGTGTTTATACTACACCCATATCTGTGTTTATACTACACCCATATCTGACTTTATACTACACCCATATCTTTGTTTATGCTACACCCATATCTGTGTTTATGCTACACCCATATCTGTGTTTATGCTACACCTATATCTGTGTTTATACTACACCCATATCTGTGTTTATACTACACCCATATCTGACTTTATACTACACCCATATCTTTGTTTATGCTACACCCATATCTGTGTTTATGCTACACCCATATATGTGTTTATGCTACACCCATATCTGTGTTTATGCTACACCCATATCTTTGTTTATGCTACACCCATATCTTTGTTTATGCTACACCCATATCTTTGTTTATGCTACACCCATATCTTTGTTTATGCTACACCCATATCTTTGTTTATGCTACACCCATATATGTGTTTATGCTACACCCATATCTGTGTTTATGCTACACCCATATCTGTGTTTATGCTACACCCATATCTGTGTTTATGCTACACCCATATCTGTGTTTATGCTACACCCATATCTTTGTTTATGCTACACCCATATCTGTGTTTATGCTACACCCATATCTGTGTTTATGCTACACCCATATCTTTGTTTATGCTACACCCATATCTTTGTTTATGCTACACCCATATCTTTGTTTATGCTACACCCATATCTGTGTTTATGCTACACCCATATCTGTGTTTATGCTACACCCATATCTGTGTTTATGCTACACCCATATCTGTGTTTATGCTACACCCATATCTGTGTTTATGCTACACCCATATCTGTGTTTATGCTACACCCATATCTGTGTTTATGCTACAATATCTTTGTTTATGCTACACCCATATATGTGTTTATGCTACACCCATAGATGTGATTCAACAATAATCATAGACAATGATCAAAAGGTATACTTCTAGTTGTGCAGGTGTTATTTATTATATGTATGGATACTTCTAGTTGTGCATGTGTTATTTATTATATATATATGGATACTTCTATTTTTGCAGGTGTTATTTATTATATATATGGATACTTCTAGTTGTGCAGGTGTTATTTATGATATATATATGGATACTTCTAGTGTGCTGGGGTTATTTATAATATAATCTCCATGGATACTTCTAGTTCTGTGGGAGTTATATATCATCTCCAGGGCTTGTTATATATTTGTTGTGGTTATTTATGATGTTCAGGGATATTTCAAGTGTTGCGGGGTTATTTATGATATTCAGGGATATTTCAAGTATTGTGGGGTTATTTTTGTATTCAGGGATAGTCCAAGTTTTGCGGGGTTATTTATGATATTCAGGGCTATTTCAAGTATTGTGGGGTTATTTATGATGTTCAGGGATATATCAAGTTTTGCGGGGTTATTTATAATATATTCAGGGATATTTCAAGCAGTGTCGGGTTATTTATGATGTTCAGGGATATTTCAAGTGTTGTGGGGTTATTTATGATATTCAGGGATATTTCAAGTACTGTGAGGTTATTTATCATATTTCGGGATATTTCAAGTATTGTGAGGTTTTTTATCATCTTTCGGGATATTTCAAGTATTGTGGGGTTATTTATCATCTTTCGGGATATTTCAAGTATTGTGGTGTTATTTATCATCTTTCGGGATATTTCAAGTATTGTGGTGTTATTTAACATCTTTCGGGATATTTCAAGTATTGTGTTGTTATTTATCATCTTTCGGGATATTTCAAGTATTGTGGGGTTATTTATCATCTTTCGGGATATTTCAAGTATTGTGGTGTTATTTATCATCTTTCGGGATATTTCAAGTATTGTGGGGTTATTTATCATCTTTCGGGATATTTCAAGTATTGTGGGGTTATTTATCATCTTTCGGGATATTTCAAGTATTGTGGGGTTATTTATCATCTTTCGGGATATTTCAAGTATTGTGGGGTTATTTATCATATTTCGGGATATTTCAAGTATTGTGGGGTTATTTATCATCTTTCGGGATATTTCAAGTATTGTGGGGTTATTTATCATCTTTCGGGATATTTCAAGTATTGTGGGGTTATTTAAGATCTTTCGGGATATTTCAAGTATTGTGGGGTTATTTATCATATTTCGGGATATTTCATGTATTGTGGGGTTATTTAAGATCTTTCGGGATATTTCAAGTATTGTGGTGTTATTTATCATCTTTCGGGATATTTCAAGTATTGTGGGGTTATTTATCATCTTTCGGGATATTTCAAGTATTGTGGGGTTATTTATCATATTTCGGGATATTTCATGTATTGTGGGGTTATTTATCATATTTCGGGATATTTCAAGTATTGTGGGGTTATTTATCATATTTCGGGATATTTCAAGTATTGTGGTGTTATTTATCATCTTTCGGGATATTTCAAGTATTGTGGGGTTATTTATCATCTTTCGGGATATTTCAAGTATTGTGGGGTTATTTATCATATTTCGGGATATTTCAAGTATTGTGGGGTTATTTATCATATTTCGGGATATTTCAAGTATTGTGGGGTTATTTATCATATTTCGGGATATTTCAAGTATTGTGGTGTTATTTATCATCTTTCGGGATATTTCAAGTATTGTGGGGTTATTTATCATATTTCGGGATATTTCAAGTATTGTGGGGTTATTTATCATATTTCGGGATATTTCAAGTATTGTGGGGTTATTTATCATCTTTCGGGATATTTCAAGTATTGTGGGGTTATTTATCATCTTTCGGGATATTTCAAGTATTGTGGGGTTATTTATCATCTTTCGGGATATTTCAAGTATTGTGGGGTTATTTATCATCTTTCGGGATATTTCAAGTATTGTGGGGTTATTTATCATCTTTCGGGATATTTCAAGTATTGTGGTGTTATTTATCATCTTTCGGGATATTTCAAGTATTGTGGTGTTATTTATCATCTTTCGGGATATTTCAAGTATTGTGGGGTTATTTATCATCTTTCGGGATATTTCAAGTATTGTGGGGTTATTTATCATCTTTCGGGATATTTCAAGTATTGTGGTGTTATTTATCATCTTTCGGGATATTTCAAGTATTGTGGGGTTATTTATCATCTTTCGGGATATTTCAAGTATTGTGGGGTTATTTATCATCTTTCGGGATATTTCAAGTATTGTGGTGTTATTTATCATCTTTCGGGATATTTCAAGTATTGTGGGGTTATTTTCATTTTGTTTGTTTATCATCTTTCGGGATATTTCAAGTATTGTGTGTTATTTATCATCTTTCGGGATATTTCAAGTATTGTGGGGTTTTTTTATCATCTTTCGGGATATTTCAAGTATTGTGGAATCATTTTCGGATTTTCAAGTATTGTGGGGTTATTATCATCTTTCGGGATATTTCAAGTAGTGGTGTTATTTATCATATTTCGGGATATTTCAAGTATTGTGGTGTTATTTATCATCTTTCGGGATATTTCAAGTATTGTGGGGTTATTTATCATCTTTCGGGATATTTCAAGTATTGTGGGGTTATTTATCATCTTTCGGGATATTTCAAGTATTGTGGGGTTATTTATCATCTTTCGGGATATTTCAAGTATTGTGGGGTTATTTATCATCTTTCGGGATATTTCAAGTATTGTGGGGTTATTTATCATATTTCGGGATATTTCAAGTATTGTGGGGTTATTTATCATATTTCGGGATATTTCAAGTATTGTGGGGTTATTTATCATATTTCGGGATATTTCAAGTATTGTGGTGTTATTTATCATATTTCGGGATATTTCAAGTATTGTGGGGTTATTTAACATATTTCGGGATATTTCAAGTATTGTGGGGTTATTTAACATATTTCGGGATATTTCAAGTATTGTGGGGTTATTTAACATATTTCGGGATATTTCAAGTATTGTGGGGTTATTTAACATATTTCGGGATATTTCAAGTATTGTGGGGTTATTTAACATATTTCGGGATATTTCAAGTATTGTGGTGTTATTTATCATATTTCGGGATATTTCAAGTATTGTGGGGTTATTTAACATATTTCGGGATATTTCAAGTATTGTGGTGTTATTTATCATATTTCGGGATATTTCAAGTATTGTGGGTTTATTTAACATATTTCGGGATATTTCAAGTATTGTGGGGTTATTTAACATATTTCGAGATATTTCAAGTATTGTGGGGTTATTTAACATATTTCGGGATATTTCAAGTATTGTGGGGTTATTTAACATATTTCGGGATATTTCAAGTATTGTGGGGTTATTTATCATATTTCGGGATATTTCAAGTATTGTGGGGTTATTTATCATATTTCGGGATATTTCAAGTATTGTGGGGTTATTTATTATGTGCTATTTCTTCTAGGTTCGGGGATATTTATTTATCGTCAGGGATATTTCTAGTTGGTTTTGAGTAGTTGAATGTCACCCTGACCTTTTAAATAAATTCAGTCACACCTCTAAGACTGTCTTTGTAGTCTCATAAATTGTGTATCAAAATATGTATTTAATGGGTAATCTGTTTACTTGCAGATCCTCCATTGACGGTTACATTGTCTGGTGATGCCAATGGCATTGCCAATGGAGTAAACAATATCAGTTTAACATGTACGGGAAGCGAGGCCAATCCTGTTTCAAGTATTACATGGAAAAGTGGTAATACTATAATTACAAGTGACAAGCAGATATCTAACCCAGCTGGATCGTATAATGGTCAGTCGACAATACAGGAACTCAGTATAACACCAACACGTGACATGGACGGGAAACAATATAAATGTGAAGTTAAGAATATTGTTAGCCAGACACTGACGAGCCAGTCCAAAACACTCAACCTGTCATGTAAGTATATGTTAGCCAGACACTGACGAGCCAGTCCAAGACATTCAACCTGTCATGTAAGTATATGTTAGCCAGACACTGACGAGCCAGTACCATTCACTCAACCTGCCATGTAAGTATATGTTAGCTAGACACTGACGGGCCAGTCCAAAACACCCAACCTGTCATATAAGTATATGTTAGCCAGACACTGACGAGCCAGTTCATAACACTCAACCTGTCATGTAAGTATATGTTAGCCAGACACTGACGAGTCAGTCCAAAACACTCAACCTGTCATGTAAGTATATGTTAGCCAGACACTGACGAGTCAGTTCAAAACACTCAACCTGTCATGTAGGTATATGTTAGCCAGACACTGACGAGCCCTTACAATACATTCAACCTGTCATGTAAGTATATGTTAGCCAGACACTGACGAGTCAGTACCATTCACTCAACCTGTCATGTAAGTATATGTTAGCCAGAAACTGACGGGCCAGTCCAAAACACCCAACCTGTCATGTAAGTATATGTCAGCCTGACACTGACGAGCCAATCCAAAACACTCAACATGTCGTGCAAGTATATGTTAGCCAGCCACTGACGAGCCAATCCAAAACACTCAACCTGTCATGTAAGTATATGTTAGCCAGACACTGACGAGCCAGTCCAAAACACTCAACCTGTCATGTAAGTATATGTTAGCCAGCCACTGACGAGCCAGTCCAAAACACACAACATGTCATGTAAGTATATGTTAGCCAGACACTGACGAGCCAGTACAATACACTCAACCTGTCATGTAAGTATATGTTATCCAGACACTGACGAGCCAGTCCAAACACTCAACCTGTCATGTAGGTATACAAACCTACTTAATCTGTATTATAAGTATTAGGTATACAAACATACTTAATCTGTATTATAGTATTAGGTATACAAACCTACTTAATCTGTATTATAAGTATTAGGTATACAAACATACTTAATCTGTATTATAAGTATTAGGTATACAAACATACTTAATCTGTATTATAGTATTAGGTATACAAACCTACTTAATCTGTATTATAAGTATTAGGTATACAAACATACTTAATCTGTATTATAAGTATTAGGTATACAAACATACTTAATCTATATTATAAGTATTAGGTATACAAACATACTTAATCTGTATTATAAGTATTAGGTATACAAACATACTTAATCTATATTATAAGTATTAGGTATACAAACATACTTAATCATTATTATAAATATTAGGTATACAAGCATACTTAATCTGTATTATAAGTATTAGGTATACAAACATACTTAATCTGTATTATAAGTATTAGGTATACAAACATACTTAATCTGTATTATAAGTATTAGGTATACAAACATACTTAATATGTATTATAAGTATTAGGTATACAAAGATACTTAATCTATATTATAGGTATTAGGTATACAAACATACTTAATCTGTATTATAAGCATTAGGTATTGAACTGAACTGAACTGAACTGAATCTTTATTTCCTCCTCTCGGGAGATTCACACTGATATTGGCATTACATTAACACTTACATTTACGACACATGACATATAAAGCAATTATTATAAATTATGAATAACATAAATAGCATACACATAAGTGTAATGCAAAGACGTTATATATCTATATCACTTCCAATGGTATAGTAACGAATTCCACCTCCGTGTAGTCAACATGACTCGTCAATGTAAATAATATGTGTAATTATTTAGCGAGTATTATTAAGCAGACTATAATGTAGTCTTACGAAATTTCTAAGAACTTTGAGTTACTTTCGATACTGTAGTTTGGGTCATTATCTGACATCCCGCCTAACAATTTAATAGTATATGTTTTTTCACTCAGTAGTCTTAAACTTGTGGTAAAATCAATATCAAAATTCAATGACAAAGCTGCCTACTGGTATTCGTCTCGTCTTATAGCGCTAATTGAACAATGCGATATTATATGTGATAGTTAATCGCCATAGATACTGCCACATCTATCACATAGTTCATTTTCAATGTGTATGGACCTCGCCCAGATGCCTGCAATAATTTCATTTTTAATTTTGTTTGTAACACCTTTACCAATGCTGTAGACGATCGTTGTTCTAATGTCAGTCTGTAGGTGTTCGGCTTCAAAGCGTCCCCTCCATAGAGCAGATTCACTAGCAGTTATTGTGTCAATCACTTTCTTTTTCCTGATGTATTTTGATGGAATTATATGATAGGTAAAGTAGTCGCTTATAATCTATTGAAGGTCTTATTTAGTCAAAATGTTACATATATCTGGAATATAACCAGTACGAACAGAGGACTTATCTTCTATGTATAACAGGTATTTTCGAACAAAAATACTGTTTGAAACAGACATGCAGGTAGGGATAGGATTTTATACAAGAACATCAGTTTGTGTTTTTCTACCTCGGATGATAACCTATATAGTCCAAGCATAGACTCGCATATATATGATCGTGTTAATACCGCAAACCCTTGGATCTTTTTAACGATGAAATGCTGTAGGCGATTAATTATGCCTATATCCGTGTCAGTCATTCCGTGCCATAACTCTGACCCGTAGAGTGCAATTGGGATTATAACTTTCTTGTATAGACTTGTGGCTGTCTCAGGTTTGATCACTTGCGGATGAAGTCCGAGACCCGACATTGCGTAAAACGCGTTCTTTGCTTTTTGACAGCGCTCTTCAATGCGTTTATTAACTTTCATATTATCATCTTGTCGTATTCCAAGGTGTTTCGTTCTTTTGACTTGTTCTAGTATTATATCGCCGTAATATATACACACAGGTGCATTTTTTCGTGTAATTTTTTGTTTGTGGTGTGTTTTTTGTGTTTGGTTTTTTTGGGGGGGGTTTGTGGGTTGTTGGTGTTTTTGGGTGTTGTGTTGTTTTGTACAGTTTGAGCAATTCGTCTCCGTAGACTAGATAAAACAGAGTTGAAAGAACCCCTCCCTGACGGACACCACTTTCAACAATGACCGGAAGTGACGTCATCGACTGAAGACGAATGACAAATTGGAGGTCGGTGAAATAGTTAATTAGCAATCTCAGAGTGTTGCCTGTAACGCCCAATTCACCTAATTTGAAAAATAGGCCGCTTCTTAACCTCGTTCTCCGTGGTATAGTACCTAGTCCTCCCGGTTCTGTTTTGGAATGTTTAGACAATAATCTCTTAATGCTATTTAAGTGTTGGTCATCGGGAGTATTGATGTCGTTTTGGCTGCTCTGTAGCTTAAAAACGTTATCAAAATGTTTTTTGAAGCCTGAAGCGATAGTGTAATCCACGTAATCTACGGTAAGGTCAGTGCAGCAGTAATTTGGCTTATTTTCGCGTTTTCTAAGTAGCTTCCAAAAGAGTCTGTAATCTGTTTCTGCTGCATGATCGATATCATTAATGGCCTTACTTAAATATTTATCGGATTCATGTCTTTGCATGCGACGAAAGAGTGCTGTGGCTCTTTTGTATTCACGGTACGAGACATGCTGTTGTCCTCTACAATCCATCGCCGTCTATGGCGTCGGGATTCAGTGTGTGTCTTCTTTACCGATGGCGACCAATAGGGATTTGCAAACGAATTAAACTTGCTTCTTGGAAGTGCAATCTCGGCAGTACGAATATATTGTATAATTTTAGTATAAACTACGTCGGGCGAGTATTGATTATTGACATCAGCTATATCACAGAGAGCATCTGCGAGGTTATCTTGGTATACTAGAATGTGAGTTTCGGAACATTTGTTCCAAGCAATACTTGTAAGAGTTATTAAGTGGTATAGTGTACTGGAGCATGGGCAGTTCAAATTTCATTATTACGGGTAGGTGGTCAGATGTGTGAACTTGGCTTTCGCTAAGGAGAGTGTATTCGGTAATTCTATTTACAACGTTTCTTTCCACAAAGATATGGTCTATTGAAGTTTTACTAGGTATGGACGTATAGTCGGGTCCTATAGTATTGTTATTTGATGCATCAACAAGACCATTGTCTTGCACAAAAGCGCTAAGTAGCGTTGATTTCCTACCTTGAAATACTGAGCCAACCGAGTAATCTTTTATTTGACCATTGAAGTATCCGGCTAAAAGTATAGTTCCTTTAGTACAGTTAAAGGTAATCAGCACTTGAAGATCACTGATTGTGTCTTTATAAGCTTCTATATTATTGTCTGCTGGCATGTACACGCAGAAATGCAAATTGGTATTATGATAGCACCGCTAAATTCAATACCAGAAATTCGTTCGTTAGTTATGTTTTCTACTGCTAACACGATGCGACCTAATTCCTTTTTGTAGAGAATGCCAGTCCCCCCTTTACCACACCTAGCATAGCCGTACTGGTCGATGGATGTGTCAACTGTCAGCATTGATATATAGCCCGGATGTATCGAATTCATAAAGCATGCCGATCTTTGGAATAACTTATGGTCGGTTATAAGAGCGACGTCACTGTCAAAAGTGTCAAGAAATTCTGACAAGGGTTACGCAGATGACATTATGCCATGAACATTCCAGCACATAATATTACACAACATAATTAATAAATATAGTTTTTCTGCCATTATTCTTAGTAAGTTGTACCGCTATTGTGTGCATAACTTACAGGCGGTAAGGTACATTCGCCCATTCTTCCACATTATTGTTCCAGTCCTCTGTTTCGTATCTATGTGTCCATTCGTTATACCCGTCCATACTGTTCCACGCGTCGTCATCGTAGGTGTAATCGCCTCTGTTCTCATTTGTGTTGCGTCTGGGTCTACGTCTTTCCCGTCTATTTTGTCCGTATTGTCTTTCCCACTCCGGCCTCCGTAACCATTTCTAGACTGTGATATTATCGGGCACCTTATGTTCGTCCGTATATGGAATGTTAATCCTTGCCGAGGACCCATAGCGACCAGCATACATAGTAATATTAGACACATAAACACCGGCGTATTTAAGGAAGTCATATATGTCTTTCTCACATACATCACGATCAATGTTACCAACAAAATAAGACACAGTTGTCTTCCTTCTTACGGCGGTGAATCTATCTCTTGTTGACCTCTCAGTTTCTAATATACCTGTTTGGTTTTGCGATTCAGTGTTAGGAACGAACTACACAGTTTTGCGGTCATGCCTATGGTTGCCGCTTGTTATGTTGCTATACGAATGGCTTGGAGGTATGCACGTGGACGATTCACCAAGTATTTCAGTGAAATTCAATTTCTGGCTATTATCGTTTGAATTACAACTTACTGGTGGACTGTAAGAAGTAGGATCAATGAAATTTACCATGGAGGATCTCGGTATAGCTGCTTTCGGTGGTCGGACATCCAACATCTGTGGGTTAGGTTCGATAGACTTATTTGTTTCAGTGCCAGCCATATATGTACGTGTAGTGTCAGTTTTTGGCTGTTGCTGCTGAGTAGATGTTCCCACCTCGGATGCTGTCTCTTTCCGATTTTGAACGCTATCAAAATAGGTACGAATACTTGTCGCCATGTTGTGTGGTAGCTGATGATTTGCTGCAATTGCGTCGTTGAGTTTTTTGTTCATTATGCCGACGGACGAGCTCAACGTGGAAATGTTCGTTTGTAGGCTTTCTATTTTTCCTCGTGCAGTAGTATCGGGACTTCTACTGAGTACACTATTTACTTTTGCGTGTATGATATGAAGATTGTTTGACATAGTCTTTGTATCATTGTACATTTCGCTTATTAGCGCAGAGTTCTTGGCTTGACCGGTGCTGATTGCCGACATATCTGCTTGAATTTTAAAGATCATAGCAGAAAGATCTATAGCTCTAAATTGATCCTTGGACAGCGCTTCGTCAGCGTCGATCCTCGGATGGGTGTCTTCATGAATGGTGTCATCAATTAGGTAAGCTGTAGAGAATACATCATGTATTTCCTTAGTGCGAGACCCTGCACACCTACTTAATCTGTATTATAAGTATTAGGTATGCAAACATACTCAATATGTATTATAAGTATTATGTATACAAACATACTTAATCTGTATTATAAGTATTATGTATACAAACATACTTAATCTGTATTATAAGTATTAGGTATACACACCTACTTATTCTGTATTATAAGTATTAGGTATACAAACATACTTAATCTATAATGTATGCAATATACTTTATCTGTAAGTTAGGTGTAGATACATACTTATTCTGTAATGTAGGTATATGTACATGCTTAATCTGCGATGTAGGAATGCATGTACTTAATCTGTAATGTAGGTATATGTACATACGTAATCTGCAACGTAGGTATGCAAGTACTCAATATGTAATGTAGGTATATGTACATACTTAATCTACAACATAAGTATGCAAGTACTTAATCTGTAATGTAGGTATAGAAATATATTTAATCTGTAATTTAGGTGTAGAAATATATTTAATCGTTAAAATGTTAGGTGTATATACATACTTAATATGTAATGTAGGTACAACACATACTTAATATGTAATGTAGGTACAACAAATACTTAATATGTAATGTAGGTACAACACATACTTAATATGTAATGTAGGTACAACACATACTTAATATGTAATGTAGGTACAACACATACTTAATATGTAATGTAGGTACAAAACATACTTAATATGTAATGTAGGTACAACACATACTTAATATGTAATGTAGGTACAACACATACTTAATATGTAATCAAAGCATACAAGCAAACTTAACCTGTATTCTATGTATACACACATATTTTGTATATAAGTTAAATCTGTAATCATACTTAATCTGTAACATAAGTATACAAAATACTTAAAGCGATATTACATCGGTGAAAATGCGAATTTCTAAATAATGTAATTTCCTATTATCTGGTATAATTGTTTCCCAAATAATTGCCTCAAAGGCTGAGTACTTCATCTAATGAACAGATGTTGTATACGACGTTTGTTGACATAACAAACTAATGTAAATAGGATCAGCATCCATGCGATGTGTTCATCCTGAATCCCACGATTTGTGGTACAGATACTGTTATATCTTTTAGACTAATGCGATTTAAAGCAGCATTACATCGTAATAAAGGATGTTTTGTGTAAAATATAAATATTAATGTGTGTGTGTGTGTTTACAAAAATCGAAATAGTCGCCCAGAAACGATAACATTCCAATAAATACAAAGCGTCGTATACGCGAATGTGTTTATCAAGAAACCAAAATGTAAACATGCACTGTTTATCAACAAACCAAAATGTAAACACGCACAGCGCGTATGCGTGAAACAGCGGATGTAGAATAGCACGTTGAACATGACAGATTTGTATGTATGTCCCATTAATGTCAAACCCTTTGCGAGGACCTAGACAACAGTGGTTATGAATCGACATATCAAGTAATTCAATTAAACCAGGCAACGTGGGGCAAATGGGAAGGATTTAGAAAGACAATACATTGAAATTCACCAATGCCGTCGCGTATTATCTAATAAACACAAGGTTTGTTGCTACGTTTTATTTTTTAAGAATTATTTTAGTTTTGAGCACTGACGATGTATCTAACAGTAGTTGTTTAATCATTGTAGCGCTTAAAATCAACATACTATGGTATATGTCAGTGGACAAACTGGACATACTTGTTTTCAAACAATCGTTATAATTTATGGGGCCCACCACGGGGTATAAAACCAAGACATAAAAAAAATTATTTGAGAAGGAAGACAGTTACTTTATCGCCTATATATGTTCGTAAATACCAAATTGGTTGTGCTTAGAATACATTTGATATTCAAAGTAACAATGAATGTATTTGTTTTTACAGTTAATGCGCTATTAATTCTAAATTTAATATATACATGTAGGCGACAAGTGGAAAAGACTGTGCCATAACACAGATTGATACATATGATACATAATTATTACGAATCACTGTATACATTTCCATTGCTGATTCTCATGCATTAAAGGCTATTCGGGAAAATAGCCCCGCCCCTTTGGACGTTCTTTTGTCGGGGGCGGGCATCAAAACCAGTTTGCATTTTGGGTGGGTTTTTTTCTGGAAACACAACATGTTACTCCACTTACCATACACATTTCTAACATGGCGAGGGTGGGGCATGGTTAGGGTTGACAACCTGTTTGAACATGGGGTTATGTAGTCCAGTGGTAACACGTTGGACTGGTAATCCATGGATCGCAGGTTCAATCCCCCATCTGACCCTAATAAAATTAACAGTCTTTCAGATGGGACGTTAAACCGTGGTCTCGTGTCGGTGCTTTACACCGTGCACGTAAAAGAACAAGAGGAGACACTGGAATGGGCCTCTGTCTGTATCATGCATTATCCTCCAAAATCTAAAATGACTAATATCTTCAGGAGGCGTCGCTCATATGGGCAACCGGTAGCGACGATAAATAAACATAAAACACACACTTACATATTTGTACCTTAACAGATGGTATGCTAGTCATATGTTGTTCGTTTTGCCAGGAATATATTTAACACCCATTTCATTTTGTGAGTTTGCATACCCACATGTATGCAATACCCTTTAATTTGAAAGGTTTTAATTATATGTTTTCATTGGTGGGGAATGGGGTACAATGTACGGTCAAGGAAGGCATGCTTGGAGAGGTAATCATGTGTTCTTATTCAGTGATAATTGTTATATGAAAACATTCTTGCTTACTGAACATAAATATTATATAAATCAACAAGTTTATTATATTGACTGTATATCGATACTTTGGACAATATATAACCCTCCTCAAAGGGTCGTGAATATGCCACCACCTACAGAAATGTTCATATTACTTGGAGAATGTAATTGTTACCATCAATCAATACTTAACCATGCAATAGGAATGGGTGCTAATGTTCATAGCTACGTCTGTCTGAGGACAGGGTATCTCAAAAATATGTTGATAGACTTTGTGGATGTTTGCTGGTGTATGATTGTGTGTGAATTCGGTCAAATGTCTGTGTGATCAGCGACGAGTCCACTCCAATTGATTTCTATAGTAGGACACCTCGTATGAACTGTCAAGTAAACAATATCATGTGTTTGACCTGTCAATGTCGAATCGGGGCCATGCTAATCTTTTGTCAAATACCAGCAATCCAAGTGCTATTCCCTAGTTGTATAGATGTATTTGTGTCATTTTGGAAAACAATGTTTACAGGCCTATCTATATTTTATGGTCATTCTGAAATTTGTATATTAACGACAGCATAACAGCTTATGTATCCAGGTGCCCTCTGAGCAGTATTTCATGCACCTGGTAAAACCACCAACCTGATATAATTGGACACCACCAGTTGAATTTGAAAATAAAGTTGAGAAGCAGGTTACCGACTACCTTAGATACTCATCCACGGAGATATAGTGGGTGTTGCAGACAGATAGTGGATGTAGCATTCTGGCAATAGCTTCATATAAACGTCAAAGTTAAAATGGGATCATGGTGTAAATCTAGGCCAGCTTACAATACTGAATTATGTCATAACTCATTTACACAACAGTTGCTTCGTACAAAACCAGATCAGTAGTTTGACGATAATTGTAATCATTGTCTGGTAAGTCAGGGTAAACTGGCTCTAGTTTGGTTTAGTACCAGTATTATTGTTATTGTATTTTATTTACATGCTATGTAGAATATAGCAACAACTGGACACGTTATGTTGTGAAAGAGGCGAAGTAGTATGGATATATATGCGATAATGCCAATCATATCCAGACACTATGCAGTGTGAAGAAAAACGGACAGAACAAACTGTGGTGACTCAACATGATTCGAGGATTACTGACTGTAACTTATCTCCCCCTCAAACTATACCTTTATTTGAAACAAAGAAATGAAAGAGAACAATTGTCATTTAATGCACTTTTATTCCAGATGATTATACAGCAATTCATTTCATTAAGATCCATAATATCAAATATTGAAATATTTTATTTGGTTATTAGTTTGTTCCATTGCGTCTCAACATGTCCATGTATATTCCATTGCGTCCCAACATTTCCATGTAGTACCGACGACACTGTCAGAACCTGTCCGTCTAGGACCAACCGTTCAATCTGAAACAAGAGTAAACTATCATCAAAGTCTGAATGTATTAGTGACATTTGAGGTTACTAATTTCTAGGATGTAAGTTAATGTAAACAAGAGCACCATGAAATTGTGAAGGCCTCAGTGTGCTCACCATAGTTCAAATGGTTATATAAACAGAGTATCTGGAGCGTGTGCATATTCTCTGTGGCATAGTGGTTAAGGCGTCCACATATGTAGCAGGAGGTTGAAAGTTCGAACCTCGCCAGAATTGGCGTCACAATAGGGGTGACATTAAAATAAACAATACTTTACACTATTTTTATTCTATATAATGCTAGTTTAACAGGTCGCACAATGAATGCTTATAGTTGCAACACAGCTAGTATACATATCCACTAGCCACATCATCTGAGAATTGTGGTTTCTGATATTAAAGATGTAAGCTAAAATGTTGAAGTTTCGTCAATTAACATTATGACATAAGGGAGGGGGATGAGGTATATCAATGATGTCCAATGGAAGCTCACCTGTGACAACTGTGTGAGGTTAAATTTAAACTTTATTTATTTAACAATGACAAGCTGTAACATCTTATATTAATCACTCTTGTTGGAGTGGATGACAGAGTATTTGTGGTCATTCGTGTCGGAGGAAACCGGAGTACCCGGAGAAAACCCACCTGTCTGATCTAGTGACCATCGGACCATCTCACATACTTCCAAGTGTGAGGATTATCGAACTATGGTTGTATTTGTGAGAAGCGAGCGCGTTAACCACTGCGCTAATCGGACAGCCACAAATATATACGTGAGGTTACATATAAACAAGTGAATAATAATTTGTGATCAGAATCAACTTCAATTATGTAGCAGCCCAGTGGTTAATACGCAGGTTAAACTCACCACTATACCATATTAAAATGACTCACATCATATTCTTTCGGATACGACTCTAAACCGTGTACGTAAACGAGGCAGAGGATACTCTGTATGTATCATTGCACAATCCACTAAAATCACTAATCTCGTTAAGAGGTGTAGCTCATATGGGCAACAATCAACTTCCATTTGTAACACTTTAAGTGATGCAAATATCATCCAAACATTTATGACTTGCACTGGCACAGTCATATTTGACTGATACTCTATATATGACTGAAACATATTATTACATTGCGCATTGAAATGCAGTTGCTGGGCAGACATCCACACTATTTGTTCAAGTATGCCCCCATCTCATTGCAATATCCACACCTGCACCAATAGTGTGTACTAACAGCTGGTTGTAGAGGTCTGGTTATGGTGGTGGAGATTGAGTACCAGATTCTGCATCTTCTCAACACCCAGGTGCTTAATGACAATCTGTAAATGCAATGAATTGTCTATGAGGTACATAAATAAACAGCCAAAATCCCATTAAGAAAATAATACAGTATATTGTTAAAACATTTTAAACAAACAATGTGACTTCATTGTGATGGTGCGTCACTCACTGTGTATGATACGTGTCCCTGTGTGACGTCCATGATTCAGTGATGAACACTTTTTATACCATTGATGGCATCCGTATGAGCACATGTACTGTCTAAAATAACTACATCTCGCTCGCAATACTGTATTATAATGGCCATGTATGTCTGCACATCAAACCTCATCAAAGGTATTGCAAAAACAGCAAAAAGCTATGTTATTACTGATGCTTTGATGGTTTAGATTTCAAGATATGTTAGTTATAAGACATAGAGCTGGAATGTGTATTTAATTGTGTGATACCCATGGTAGGGCGCCATATTTGGAATATAAGGCCTGAAGGGTACCAGGTTCGATACTCGGTCACGGCACAAAGTCAATGTCATTGAGCAAGGCTCCTCATATACAGTGCTTAGTACTGGTCAACCGTTTATGTCGATCAAGCTTGCCCAGGAAAACTTGTCTAGGTCCCGCAAGGATTTTCTTCGACATAAATGGAACATTCATAATTACATCTTCCGATAATTCTACTCCTAGAACTTCCTCTCTGCCACCCCTATCACAACCCCTCTGCACTTTTACCTCCCTGCCAAGCCCTTCTCCGTCTGTTCATAATAACAGCTATGAAAAGTAAATAATACATGTTCATTATTATATACGGTTGCAACAATAGATGACATGTAATATATGTATATACTAAGTGTTGTACAATTTGCATGTAGTTGCATTTAGAATGAGTGGCATAAAATCATCATTGATTGCCACTGAATTACATGTATTGCAATTCTGTTCTTTCGAATTCTTCCTTTAAAATGTAAGCATTCACATGTGTACACGTTTATAGACTACGTCGTATATATTCAATGTAGCTTGTGCCAGCTGTGGTCAACTCGGTTCGGTACCTGGCAACAAACAGTTCTCGCCTGTGGTCGCCTCAGTAATATTATAGTGGTAATCCACGTATGAATTCCGGGCAATTTCGACATTTTCGGAAACAAACCAATTTGTATGTATGTATGTTCATTAATGTCAAACCCCTTGCGGGCCTATTATGTTATCCTGGACAGGCTTAGCCGTACTAAGCGATGTGTGTAAGGTGCCTTGCTCAATGACACCTGGGACCGTTCAATTCCAAATGCGATGCTGGCACACGGACGAAATGTCGTTAGTGGAAGTCGTGATAGCGCAGTGGATGAGCGTTCGCTTCAGGTGTGAAGGTCCGGAGTTCGAGCCCCGCTGAAGCCGTTACGATTGTGCCCTTAGCATTTAAATTCCACGTTGCCTCTTCTCTCTCCCTCGTGGCGATGGATTCCATCAGGAATGAGGTCTCGAGAGTGATTAAATATAAGTTGAAAGAACTTGTTTCGCAATCGAGCTAAGCTAAATTTGTATAAAGTAAATGTCCGGAGTTCGAGCCCAGCTAGAGCAAGGCATTTAAACTCCACGTTGCCTCTTCTCTCTCACTCGTGGCGATGGATTCCATCAGGAATGAGGTCTCGAGAGTGATTAATATAAGTTGAAGAACTTGTTTCGCAATCAAGCTAAACTAATGTTTTATAAACTAAATACCTGAAATGCACTTTAGCCATAATAAAAAACAGGATATGTAAGCAAACCCTCCGCCCCCCTCCCCCCACGAAGCTATTAATTAATAAAGATTATCCTGATAGTTGATGCTCAAATTCTGCAAACCAATCGTGAGAAACGATATATTTTCTTATAATGAGTTATGAAAAGTATGTTAAAAATATCCCACGTGCGCCCCAATGACAACTTCTGAAGTTGTTTTACATTAATTTAATACTTATTCGGCATATGAAACATTTTGTACGGTTTCCAATTAAAAACCAATCACATTTATATCATTTGAGATACATTGTAATACTAATTGAGGCCGTTTCAACTTACTGTAATCGTTCATACTTCAATCTTGCTGGAATATCGACGACAAAAATCCATCATTGCCAAAGGCTGACGATTCATCCTGAATGTACATCCGGTTCCGATTGTAAACAAATGCGCGTGACCTGACCGACTCGGAAAGTCCTACTTTCGGTTTCGTGTTTGCTTTATTGCAAAACAACACTGTTTACTATTGAATATATTTATACAAATAATGAATTTTTCAAATATATGTTATGTCATACGTTGTAATGCTGCTTTAAGTATGTTTATCCACATGGCGTATTAAAGCAGCATTACATCGTATGAAATAAAAGATATTTGAAAAATTCAATGTTTACGTATGGGTAGCAATGCTGCTACACATTCTTTGTATGCTTATGTTCATTTGGTAAACTGTTTTTTTGCGATAAAACAAACTCGAAACCGAAAGTAGGATTTTCCGAGTCGATAGGTCACGCACTTGTTTACAACCGGAAAGCATCGTCCGCACTTATTTACATTCGGAATGCATCGTCCCCATTTGTCCCACGTTTTTAATTAAATTATTTGATATGTTGATTCATACTTCTGTTAGCTCTTGTAGGGACATTTCTACATCCCCGCGAGGGGTTCGACATTAGAAGAAGATAGATAGGTAGTCATTCATGTTTCTACATCTCTGTTGTTTCACGCATGCGCACTGTGCGTGTTCAAATTTCGTGTCTTGATAAACAATTTCGCGTATACGACGGTTTAAATTTATTGGAATTTTATCGATTCTGAGCGACTATTTCGATTTTTGTAAACACACATACATTATTATTTATATTTTACCCAAAACATACTTTATTACGATGTAATGCTGCTTTAACCTGCAAGAGAAGTATGAATACATACTTATTATATCAAGTAGGTATATAAATACACCGGAGATTCTAAAAATGCCAGTTTTTATTCCCGAAAATACATTTCTAAGTACAATTGTTTTTTAAATAATGTGTTCAATATCAACAGAAATAGGTCATAAAATCATCAAATCATGCATGACGCAGTGATATAGATCTTAACCATCTCACTGGTAGGCATTGAGCAGTTGGAATGATTAGTAAATAAATAATGATATATTCCCCACAAGGATCATTATGTCTACATATAAGTCGTCATAGTAATTATTTAATACAGACGAAGAAGAAGAATGCTTTATTAAGACTTAAACTTTACAGTTTTTCGTCTGACATACCTGTTAAATACATATTAAAATGTTCACTCAGAGGACATGGTTTTCTAACCATCGTATTCCCGCCACCATCCCGCACCAGATCTATCTCCAAACTCTGCTCTAACATTCCTCAACGACAATAATCATTAGCTTTACAAGTGATCAAAATATACATTGCATTGCCTTTATTCCAATTATTGGTAATTATAGAGGAGTTTGTCACATAGCTTGGCCGAATAACGGTTTCTAACACATTAACCGCACTCAGTACGGTCCCGTAACGCAAAGACGTGTTCCAGTAACATAGCATAATGCTACACAAGCTCCCTTAATATTGTGTTGGGTGTAATCATTAACATACCACAGCCGAGGCTATTTTCCACACGTCCGTCAAACCATTATAGCAATCCAGTCAACATAAATATTTTCAGTGCAAGAGTTTTGGTTTCTCCATTCATACGGTGCTTGAAAGAAACCTTGCAAATAGGTGGTCGACAGCGTACCTGTTTTGATATTTTCATTTTTGATTACCCCTGTTCAATTGTGTCTGCAAATGGTCGTTTGATGAAATCCCCAGTTTCGTATTTTGAGCACATGCTCGGTGCAGTACAACCAAGGTCACAAATTATAACGTTCACTAATTCTAAGCATCCATTTTCAGCATCCAGAAGCAATGGCGAAAATGGGGCTCGCAAACGGTCCACTACCACCTATAGCTATTCATAAATTGACTAAAACTTCACAAAATTAATGTGTCCGACAAGCTCACGGTCGACGATGATTTCAATTTATCGAATTTGCTTGTTACTACTCCATTGCAAAAACAATATTCCGGGATATATGTCTGCTCTTATTTCAGAGATTTACATTCACGTGTGTTTATCTGCCGAGAAAGCAATATAAATTTATTAAATTAGATTGAATGTTTATATTTTATGACGACCATAATATGTACCTAGGAGTTGGCAGCATTTAAAAGCAATACTTGTGTCCTATTTTGATTGGGGCAAACATAATGAAATAATACTGTGTCGGTCGGTAATCGGCTGTCGATTTCTGTACGAACTGATTTGATTCATAACAGTTAACAATCTCTGTTGACTATCCTGCGAACGAGTGAAATACCTATTTCTTATGCAGACATCTTTCTGTTTTTTATCAAATGGTTCGATCAAACCATAGATCAAACTCTTCCAATGAAATCCTACATATGTTTTCACGAGATAGTTTGCATCATCCTTCAATGATCTTGATTATATTCTAGTATGTATATAGGTTACGTCATGTGCTTTCAGTGCATATATATACTATAATTAATATTGGGGCAACTACCATGCCATTGATTGATCAAAAGGGTAACTAATTGGATATGTAGCTTCTCTTTAATTGTTCATGTGGAAAACTTTGTAATTATTAATAATTATATTTGATTTATCTGGAATGATATATCACGATAAAAAGGGATTATCGTGGACTTTTATTGCTTTCGTCAGTAGATCTGTTTCGTGAATACTTCCTGTTTAGATTGCAACAACTGGTAGCCATAAGCATAACGCTGCGAGAATAAATGGTGAGATTGCTTGCAACCAGTGAATAGAGTGTGTTATACCACTGGTATATAGTCAGTGGAACGTATAGAATCAAGTACATGTTCTTAGTACACTATCCCAATGCTTGAACGATATCTTGAGATCTTATAACATGTGTAGCATACGTGATTGACATCATTGAGTTAGTATTGTTGTAAGTGGGTAGACAGAGTGTAATTACACAAGTGCACCGGTATTTTGTTATAGATAAGTTGTTTTATTAATTATGTTACCTATGCAAAACATCGTCAAAAGTGTTAGTAGTGTCTACAGTGACATCCTACATTTAACAGGTGTGTTCATATTTCAGATAGACCTTGATTCAACCAATGCAGGACATTATTGTAGTAGAGGGCAATTACAGCATACTACATTGTGAAGCATCCAGTAAACCAGTGTCTACATTCAAGTGGTTCAAGAATGGACAAGGCAGTGTTATTCATCAAGGAGTCGGTACCAGTGGCAGCAATAGACTGTCCTACACCATTAGCGAGGTTAAGAGGACAGATGCTGCAACATACAGATGTAATGCAGATAATGGAATACAACCAGTGGATAATAAACAAGCTGTTCTTACTGTACAATGTAAGTATAAATAGTATTAATAAGTAATTATCTGATTGTTTTCAGTTGAAACAAGAATTATTTATTAGCCAATCAAATGATACTCGATTGTATTCCCTGTGGTAAGCGGATGGATAGTGTTTGACGTTGTCCTTCCATCTAT